>CAWUFW010002282.1:1032500-1285000 GCA_963921515.1 Calotriton arnoldi | reverse complement strand
AAACAGTTGAGTAAAAGCGTTTTGGTTACAGTCGTGATTTTTAAGGAATATTATTGTACTTTAAAAGTTCACACTTAGAAACTTTTCTCATAGAATCACCAATGTTATCCTATGGAAGGAAATTCACTTAGAAGTTAAAAACTGTTATCGTTACTTTTTCTTACTCAGTGTTGGATCCTGGATCCAGCACTGGTGCATCTCCTGTAAACAGTTGAAAGAATGCGTTTAAGTCATACAGGCGATTTTTTAGGAATATTTGTAGTTTGTGAAAATCGACACTTTGAAACTTTTCTGCTGAAAACCAGACAATGGATTCCTATGGAAGGAAATTCAAGTTACTGGTAAGTACGGTTAAAATTACTTTTCAGGATCAGTACTGGGCTGAAAGATGCAGCACTGAGGTCTCTCCTGATAACAGGTGAGTAAATCGGAATTCGTATTTCGGCTGATTTTAGAGGAATATTTTAAAGTTCCAAAACTCCACACTTAGAAGAATTTCCAAGTGAAACCAGTCAATGTTAGCCTATGGAAGGAAATTCAAGTTACTGGTAAGTACGGTTAAAATTACTTTTCAGGACCAGTACTGGGCTGAAAGATGCATCACTGAGGTCTCTCCTGATAACAGGTGAGTAAATCAGAATTCGGATTTCGGCTGATTTTAGAGG
This sequence comes from Calotriton arnoldi, assembly GCA_963921515.1. Taxonomy (NCBI): domain Eukaryota; kingdom Metazoa; phylum Chordata; class Amphibia; order Caudata; family Salamandridae; genus Calotriton; species Calotriton arnoldi. Next base: position 1,284,335 of record CAWUFW010002282.1, on the reverse strand, counting down.
AATATTTGTATGTTTCAAAAATCAACACTTAGAAACTTTTTCAGCAAAAAGCAGGCAATGATATCCTATGGAAGGAAATTCAAGTTACTGGTAAGTACGGTTAAAATTACTTTTGAGGATCAGTACTGGGCTGAAAGATGCAGCACTGAGGTCTCTCCTGATAACAGGTGAGTAAATCGGAATTCGTATTTCGGCTGATTTTAGAGGAATATTTTAAAGTTCCAAAACTCCACACTTAGAAGAATTTCCAAGTGAAACCAGTCAATGTTAGCCTATGAAGGAAATTCAAGTTACCGGTAAGTACGGTTAAAATTACTTTTGAGGATCAGTACTGGGCTGAAAGATGCAGCACTGAGGTCTCTCCTGATAACAGGTGAGTAAATCGGAATTCGTATTTCGGCTGATTTTAGAGGAATATTTTAAAGTTCCAAAACTCCACACTTAGAAGAATTTCCAAGTGAAACCAATCAATGTTAGCCTATGAAGGAAATTCAAGTTACCGGTAAGTACGGTTAAAATTACTTTTGAGGATCAGTACTGGGCTGAAAGATGCAGCACTGAGGTCTCTCCTGATAACAGGTGAGTAAATCGGAATTCGTATTTCGGCTGATTTTAGAGGAATATTTTAAAGTTCCAAAACTCCACACTTAGAAGAATTTCCAAGTGAAACCAGTCAATGTTAGCCTATGGAAGGAAATTCAAGTTACTGGTAAGTACGGTTAAAATTACTTTTCAGGATTAGTACTGGGCTGAAAGATGCAGCACTGAGGTCTCTCCTGATAACAGGTGAGTAAATCAGAATTCGGATTTCGGCTGATTTTAGAGGAATATTTGCACAATGGTGAAGGGAGGGGGCGGGGCCTGAGGTGACATCTGTGCAAACGCGCCCCGTGGCGCGTTTTAAGTTGGGGGATTAAGTCCCCTTGAATCATGAGGGTCCCTACGGGCCAACTAGCCCACCAGGAACCTCCAGTATGCGCCAGGGGCTGCGTTGCAGAGACATTTACAGAGGCCACACCCCTTTTACACCTCTCTGCAACGCAGCTCTGTGGCGCTTTCTGGACGTACCTGTTGGGCTAGTTGGCCCCCAGGGACCCTCAGGATTGAAGAGGATTTAATTCCCCATCTTAAAACGCGCCACGGGGCCTGTTTGCACACATGTCACCTGAAGCCCCGCCCCTCCCTTCACCACTGTGCAAACGCGCCCGTGGCGCGTTTTAAGTCGGGGGATTAACTCCCTTGAATCCTGAGGGTCCCTGGGGTGCAACTAGCCCACCATATACCTCCAAAAGCGCCATAGAGCTGCGTTGCAGAGAGGTGTAAAAGGGGCGTGGCCTCTGTACACCTCTCTGCAAGGCAGCCCCTGGCGCATACTGGAGGTTCCTGGTGGGCTAGTTGGCCCTCAGGGACCCCCAGTATTCAAGGGGAATTCGCTTTCTCTGCAAACGCGCCAGGGGGCTCGTTTGCAGAGTGGTGAAGGAAGGGGGCGGGGCCTACGGGCCCGATCGTTTTTTTTTTTTTTCCCTGAAGGGGGCTGTGTGGCCCTCCTTCCTTTTTCCTATTTTTAGGCCCTGGGGACCCCATCCCCCAGGGCCTTTCCCCTTTTTTATTAAAATAAAAAAAAAACGGGAAGAGGGCCGCGTGGCCCCCTTCCCTGGGCCTGTATTGGCCCCGGGGACCCCATCACCCGGGGCATGGCATCTTTTTTTTTTATTTGGAGGGGGCTGCGTGGTCCCCTCCTCAGGCCATTTAAGGCCCCGGGGACCCCATCCTCCGGGCCGGCCTTGCACTTTTTTTTAATTTTTTTACTTTGGGGAGGGGGCTGCGTGGCCCCCTCCGTGGCCACTTATGGCCCCGGGGACCCCATCCCCCGGGGCCTGGCCTCTCGTTGGGGACTGTGGGGGTCCCCAAGCCCCCACAGTCCCGCCGGCTCCCCGTGTCCTACGGGAGCCGGCATTGCTGTACACATGGGGAGCTGCTAAGATGCAGCTCCCCATGTGGAAAGCATCGGCTTTGGATATTGGAAGAGAGCAGGTTTCCTGCTCTCTCTTCCAATATCCAAAGCAAGTTTGCAATGACAGGACGGGAGCCGCGAGGCTCCCGTCCTGTCATTGCAAACAGCACTGTCCCGGGGTAGGCACCCCGGGACACTGCAGGAGCCGGCCCTGGGGGGTGGTGGTCCCCAGGGCCATCAAGGGCTCCAGGAGGGGGCCGCGCGGCCCCCTCCCTACATTTTGAAAGCCCCGGGAGGTGGTGGTCCCCGGGCTCTGGGGTCCAAAACGGACCCCCATTTTAATTTTTCTTAGTGCCCCGGGGAGGTGGTGGTCTCGGGCGTGTGGGGGCTGGAGCCCCCCACACAGGTTTTTTTAAAATAAAAAAGAAGCCCCGGGGAGGTGGCGGTCTCGGGGCTGCGGGAGGGCTCAGAGCCCTCCCGCACCATTATACATAAAGCCCCGGGGGTGGTGGTCTCCGGGCTTGGGGGCCCTTAGAGGCCCCCACACATAACATTAACCCCCCCCAGCATGCCCCCGGGACTTGGCCCACCCGGGGCCAATTAACATCGAAGCGCGGAGACCGCGCTCGATTTTTCTTTTTTCGGCAGGGTTCGCGCTCCCTGAGCGCATCCTGCCGATTTTTAAAAAAATAAAAAAAATTTGGGCCCAGGGGTCCTTGTGGACCCCCTGAGCAGACCTAGGGGTCAGGGTGTTTCTACCCTGCCCCCTTTGTGCGCTTTGCGCACTTGTTTCTGTCCCTCGGTTCTACCGAGGGACAAAATGGCTGCCAACACTTCCTGGTTTGGAGTGTTGACAGCCAATTAACATAAAGCTTGCGCTCGGGAGGATCCGCGGCCCTAGATATCACTATCTTTTTAATTTTGATTTTCTCAGCAACTACTGAACGGATTTACACCATTTAACAAAAAGGGTTCTTTCTGAACCAAGAACTACCTCTTTGCCAAATTTGGTGTAATTCCGTTCAGCAGTTCGGGCTGTAGCCGTGTCTAAAGTTTCCTATGGAAAATTGCATGGGGAAAACGCGTTTTGGGACCCCCCTTTTTTCTCGGCCCCCGCGACTTTCAGGGTAGGAGTGGACCGGAGCGGGCCATAAAGTTTGAAAATTTTGCGAAGATACGTCAACCGGCAAGAGAGTTATTTCAAATAGAATGTCGCGGATTTCCTATGGATAATAGGTTGTAACTATAACTATCTACTGGCGACCGCCAGTAGATAATACACATATATACATACACACACACATACATATACATACACACACATATATACACACACATATATACACACACATATATACACACACATATATACACACACATATATACACACACATATATACACACACATATATACACACACATATATACACACACATATATACACACACACATATATATACACACACATATATATATATATATAAACACACATATATATATAAACACACATATATATATATAAACACACATATATATACACACACACATATATATATACACACACATATATATACACACACATATATATATACACACACATATATATATATACACACACATATATATATATACACACATATATATACACACACATATATATATATACACACATATATATATACACACACATATATATATATATACACACATATATATATATATATATACACACATATATATATATATACACACATATATATATATATACACACATATATATATATATATACACACACACACACACATATACACATATAAAATATGCATTACAATATACACACATGTATATAAATATGCAGCCCCAAAACCCAAAATTAGGCTCAAATATGCCAATATTGCATTGTATTTTTCATTTGAAATAAATCATATAAAATAACATTTCCATGATATAGAGAAATGTACTCCCAACTTGTTTGAACAACACCTTTATTTTCAAATAAAAAGGCACGGTGATAGCAGGCAGATTAGCCTAGAAGGCTGCATATATAACACTCATTAGAGAAAACTGGTGCCGTGCCTGTAAGTTAAGACCTGGCTCTTTAGGGCAGAATAATGGATTTGTGGCTTGCTCACTGGTTTCACAGCCGCATACTGTCGATCGCTTAGCGCCGGGACACCTCTGCTTGAGGTAGCTGTCGCACTTTTTAAGTGTTTGTATTATTATTATTATTATTTAAGACCTCCAGGCTGCTCCCATCATGCCCCACAGGTGACAGTTAGGTCAGGTCTTTTTAACGGCTTATTACACTGTATAAAGAACATGAGGAAAAAACATTCTGTTATAGTGATGGTATTCGTCCGGGGAGGAGGGAGGGTTGCTTTTGACTTTGATGAGTAGACCCCTAGAAGAAAACTAGGATTACAGGTAAGTAACTTATCCTTCTCTTCCAGGGGATACTCATCAATAGTCAGCCCCCTGGTTTACGGAAGCTCTGCGACAAGAGAAACAAAAATGACGCAGACTGGAAAGGCGCTGGAGAATGAATTATGAGGCAGAAGAAAAAAATAGTTACAAACATGCATTAGCCAACTATAAAACTTTATTAGCTACTGAAAAAAGGATCTTCTTTACCCAACAGATAGAACATTCTAAAAATTCAGTAAAAGAGTTGTTTCTGGTGGTAAAGACCATGCCTAACAAATCAACATCAGGGAGCAGTCAATCCTTATGTGATGACATTGCCAGTACATTTAGGAATAAAGTCAACAACATATACAACATTTTCTCTGCCACCCCCAATAAGCCAGTCGAAGTGCCCCCCATCATTGTGACCCAAAAGAACGGGTTTTTGTCTTTCCCACAGGTATCTAGTGAGCTGGTGGGAAAACTTATTAAGGAAATTAAATCAGGATCTCCATTAGACCACTGCCCCCCTGCAGTTTTGAAAAATATAGCATGGGAGGTAAGTCCAATATTAACAAACATATTTAATAATATGTTCTCATCAGGCATTTTCCCAGCAGTTTGGAAAGATGCAGCCATTCTTCCTTTATTAAAAAAGCAAATTTAGACACATCCATAACCAGCAACTATCGCCCGATTGCTAGGCTGCCCTTCCCCGCAAAAATGGTGGAGAAAATAATGAACTCCAAACTTACACAGTTCATTCAAGAAAATGAACTACTTGACCCCTCTCAGTTTGGTTTCCGTCCAGGGTACAGCACAGAGACAGCTCTCATCAAGGCCACTGAGGAGATCAGAGCAGTGATGGACAAGGGCGGTGCTGCTGTTCTGATTCTCCTCGATTTGTCAGCAGCCTTTGACACTGTGCACCATGACACACTGCTGCAACGTCTGGAACACATAGGGGTCAAGGACCATGCTCTTTCCTTGATATCATCGTTCTTGAAGAACAGAAAGCAGACAGTGTCCCTAGATCAGTTTCAGGCAACTCCATACGTACTGCCATGCGGGGTCCCTCAGGGCTCTTCGCTAAGCCCATCTTTGTTTAATATTTACGTATCAGAACTAGCACCGTTAATACAACAGTTTCATTTCAATCTGACATCATATGCCGACGACACTCAGATTGTGGTCGCGGCATACAAAAACACATTATCCCCTGCAATACAGTTTCAAAAATGCATGAGGGAAATCAGCTACTGGATGGGAAGACATTGTCTGAAGCTGAACTCGGACAAAACCGAGGTGGTGATTTTTGGTAATCTTCAACCGAAATGGGATGGATTATGGTGGCAAGCCGAAATGGGATTGCTCCCAAATCCAGTAGAGAAGGCCAAAAATCTCGGGGTGCTGATAGACAGCAAACTCACCTACTCCCAACAAACCAACGCCACAGTTTCAGCCTCTTTCTATCGGTTAAGGAAACTTAAGAAAGTAATGCCTTACATTCCCAATGATCTTAGGAAAACAGTTGTAACAACTTTGGTGCTGTCAAAACTAGATTATTGTAATGGCCTATACCTTGGGCTACAGAAACAGCATCTGAAAAAACTTCAGATGGTGCAGAATGCTGCAGCCAGGCTTTTACTGAACATACCTAAGCACCAATCAATCAAAGAGGAGATCCAGAAGCTCCATTGGTTGCCTGTGGTGCAACGTATTAAGTTCAAGGTACTCTGCCTTGCCTATAAAGCAGTGAATAAGATCGGACCGGTACCTTTGAAAAACCTCTTCTTATGGTACCATCCAGGCAGACAGTTAAGATCTGCCAATGCCAGATTAATGTTGGTACCAAGGATCCGAACTGCGAGCTGGGGAGGCCGTAGCATCGGCTACTGTGCGGCCAAGTTATGGAATACACTCCCTGTACACATGAGAGAGGCCAACTCTCTCCTCTCTTTCAGGAAAGAATTGAAAACTTGGTTATTTCTAAACTAAGCTCCCCCCCTTCCAACCTTCTCAGGGTTTACAATCCAGTTCAGCGCCAAGACACCCCAGGGTATTCGCGCGCTTTAGAAATCACACTAACATTAACATAAGCACTGAATAGAGTAGCAAGCCCATCCCCGGAACCCTGCGGACGAATACCTGTATATTATCATATTCTGAAACATTTGTTATCCAAATACATTTCTCAAGGATGCTTGCCCAAACTGAGCATCCGCCTGAGTATCAGAATCAAAGCAGCAATGGCGGGCAAAGGTGTGGACTGAGTGTCATGTAGCTGCTTTGCATATCTCTTGAATAGGTCAATTTCTAAGCAGAGCGGTAGTAGAGGCTTTACCGCTCGTAGAGTGAGCCCGTGGCTTGCCAGGTAGCTGCTTGTGAGCTAGCTGATAAGATAATGTAATACAAGATACTCTCCATCGAGCGATGGACCGTTTAGAAGAGGGAAAACCAGTGTGCATTGGACCATAATTACCAAAGAGACGGTCCGACATTCTTATATACTTCGTTCTTTCCAGATAGAATTTTAGCACCCTTTTTAGATCAAGTGAATGTAAGGCCCTCTAAGGAGGCGTGGTAGGATTTGGAAAAAATGTGGGGAGGGTGATCGACTGATTAATATGAAGGTCTGAGATCACCTTAGGTAGGAAGCTCGGGTGAGTTCTCAGAACCACTCTGTTAGCGTGGAATACGAGAGAAGGCTCTGTAGAACATAAGGCCTGAATCTCGCTTACCCTGCGAGCAGAGGTAATTGCCACCAGAAAAGCGGCCTTCCAAGAGAGGTGCTGCAGAGAGGAATTGTGACTAGGTTCAAAGGGGGACCCATTAATTTAGAGAGGACAACATTAAGTTCCCAGGCAGGGGAAGGTAATCGAATTGGTGGGTATACCTTTCTTAGCCCTTTCAGGAAGTCTTTAACAACTAGCATTTGAAAGAAAGAGGCCTGAGTGGGAGACTTTCTATAAGCTGTAATTGCTGCCAGATGTACTCGAATAGAAGAGAACTGTAAACCTGCTTTAGCTTAGTACAAAAGATATGGTGAAATAACATGTTCTTGGCCCAGGATAGGGTTATGTGTTAGCTGTGCACCACAGATAAAAAAAGCTTCCATTTGAAAGCATATGACTTTCTCGTCAAAGGCCTTCTCGCTTCCTTTACGATCTGCATACAGACCTGCGAGAGTCCTAAGTGACCATATTGGAGGGGACTCAGGAGCCATGCTGGCAACCTCAGTGATGTGAGGTTGGGATGAAAAACTTTCCCTCCTGACTTCGTTAACAGATCCGAATGGCATGGCTGCCTCCTGAGCGGCGTCTTGGACAGGTGCAGCAGGTCCGGGTACCACCACTGACGAGGCCACTCTGGCGCAATCAGGATCATCTCCGTCCTGGATTTGTATAGTGTGTTGATCAACAGTGGTATTAGGGGGACTGGTAGAAAAGCGTAAAGTAATTTCTCTGACCAGTCGATCAAAAGTGCATTCCCTCTGGAGCCTGGCTGAGGGTACCTGGATGCGAAGGCGCAGCATTTTGTGTTTGCCGCGTCTGCAAATAAGTCTATGTCTGGAGAACCCCATCTTCGAAAGGGGTCTTGTGCTATTTCATCTTTTAGCACCCAATCGTGAACTTCGACGAAGTTGCGGCTTAGGTCGTGCGCTTGTGCATTAAGAGCGCCTGGAAGGTGAACTGCTGATATAGACATGTTCCTCGCCAGTAGCCATTTCCAAATCGCTTGAGCAGAGACAGGGTTCTGGATCTGGTCCCTCCCAGTTTGTTCAGGTAATACCTCGTTGTGGTATTGTCCGTCTGAACCAACAGGGACCGGAACGTGGAGGGAAAGAACGCTTTGAGAGCCAGATGTACCGCTCTCAGTTCTAGCATGTTGATGTGGTAAGTTTTATCCTTTTCTGACCACACCCCCTGTACCTGAAGAGATCCCATTTGAGCCCACCAGCCCTGAAGGGACACATCCGTGACAAGAGTTTGTTTGGAAAGTTCCTGGGGGAAAGCAACTCCTTTCAGCAGATGAGAATGTTGCATCCACCATCTTATTGAGATTTGGACTGCGTGAGGAAGAGTTATGGTGTCCTCCCAGCAGTTGGAAACTTGAGACCATTGGTCCTCTAGAGCTTTTTGTAACGGTCTCATCTGCAACCTGGCATTTGGAACAATGAATATGCATGACGTTATCGAGCCCAGCAACGAGGATACCTGCCTGGCCGTGGGCTGAGCTGTTCTCAGGAGAGTACGACCTTTGTGAAGTATTGATAATAGTCTCTCCTCCGGAGGACACGCTCTTGTGTTTGCAGCGTCTAGAGTAGCGCCCAAGTAGTGTATCCTCTGAGTTGGGTTGAGGATAGATTTCTTGAAGTTTACACACAGGCCCAAGTGGTTTAAGATTTGAATGCAGTATCTCAGATGTTCCTGCAAGTGACTGAGAGAGGCACTCGACTAACCAGTCGTCTAGGTAAGGATAGACGAAGATCTTTTGCTTTCGCATGAAGGCAGCCACCACCACCATGCATTTTGAAAAAGTGCGAGGAGCAGACTTGAGTCCGAAAGGCAAGACTTTGAACTGGAAGTGGTCTGACTCTATCCTGAATCGTAGAAACATCCGGTGCTTTTGAGAAATTGGGATGTGAAAGTAAGCATCCTGAAGGTCTATTGAGCACATCCAGTCCCCTTGATGAATGTGTGGAATGATTTGGTGTAATGCCAACATCCTGAATCTTTCTTTGAGGACAAATTTGTTTAAGAGTCTGAGATCTAGTATGGGCCTGAACTCCTTGTTTGGACCTTTCTTTGGAACCAAGAAGTAGCGGGAATAGATCCCCTGCTGATGTTGTTGCCAGGGAACCTTTTCAATGCCATGTTTTTGTAACAGGATGGAGACCTCCTTTCGCAGCAGATCTAGCCGATTGACTGGGGTTCTCCGAGGAGGTACAGAGGGTGGAGGAGACTTCAATCTGATGGAGTACCCATTCCGCACAATATTGAGTACCCAGTTGTCCTGCGTTATTTTGATCCACTCGTCCAAGTGAAAACTTATACTCCCCCCCCCCCACCCCCCCGCCACCGGAGTGGATAACAGAGTTGGGGGAAGCAATAACTCACTGCTTAGGCTGTTTTGCCGCAGGGGTTGTTTGCCTAGAGCCCCCTCTTCCTCTACTGGGCCATCGCTGGTGGTAATGCAATCTTACATGGTGTTGCTGCGATGACCAATGAGGGGTTTGAACCCTCTGCTGGTATTTACGGCGATCACAAGGTCGGTAACGACATCAAAGTCCTTCCTTTTCTCCAAACCAACAGCCTTCAAGGTGTCCAATTCGGATTTCATCCTCGACATCTCATCATCTGCATGAGAGCCAAAGAGAGAGGTACCATTGAAGGGAAGGTTGAGAATTCTGTGTTAGGCCTCTGGTTTCAAGCCTGTGAGTCTCAGCCAGGAGGATCGCCTAGTGCAGATACCATGGGAATAACCATGAGCAGCAAGGTCTGAGGCATCTGCTGCAGCGCTGATGACCTGATTCGCCATGAGCCCTCCTTCATGCAGGACCTCCTGAAAGGCATGCCGATCTTCTTTCGGTAACTTCTCCGTAAACCTTGAGAGAGAGTCCCATAGCGAACGGTCATATTGACCCAGCAGTGCAGAAGCACTGGCCACTTTCATTAAAGAGGCAGAGGTGTTGCACATTCTCTTACCAATGGAGTCCATGGTTTTGCTGTCTTTGTCTGGGGAAACAGCAGATGAGGAGGCCACCGTGTGCGCTTTCCAGGCTGCTGACACAATGACAGTGTCCGGAGGAGGATCAGACCTCAGAAAAAGTGTGTCCTGTTCTGGGGCTCTGTATTTTTTTTTACTATCCGTGATGGTGCTGTTCCCACCGACGCCGGCGTTAGAAAAGTATGGAGAGCCAGTTCTAATAGTCCAGGAACCAAGGGGAGCAGAGGTCTAGTGGAAAACCTATGATGAAGGGTCTCAAATAGGACCGATGTTGAAGGAACAGAGACAGGCATCTCGATGTTGAGCTTTGTAGCCCCTCTACACAGTACCTCATTAAAGGTAACAATATCATCCACTGGCGATACTCTTATTGGTGGAGGAGATCACAGAGTAGGGGAATAATCGGCCTTTGAAGATCTGGAGTCAGAGGACCATGAAGGAGACCTGCGTCTTCGCTCTCTAGGTGAATGGTGCAGAGACCTAGACTCAGAGCGACTAATAGGAGACCTTGATCGATGTCTCCTCGAGGCTGTGGACTTGAGGTGTGGCAGGTAGTACCTGCCTATCCGGAGAATGAGACGGCGAACATATTTGAGAATATTCTGAGCCAGGAGTAATTTTTCTCATCTTCCAGTCCCTTATGCTCTCCAGCCATCTCGGAGAAAGGTTAGTTGGAGGCGAATGGTGTTCTGGAGCCGGGGAACCTTCCGGCGTGATCTGCACAATCCGTAGGTGAAGGGAGGACGAAGCACTTCTCAACGTCATACCCTTTATTGTGAGATCCTGAATTTCCCTCGACGTCGAAAGGTCTCTCGACGTCGGCACTGGTGACCGATCTATTCTCTGCCTCTTATCAGGTGGAGACATGCGGGCGGATGTAGGCCTCGACGTCAACCTCCTCGACTGACTTCCTCGACCGTGACATCCTCAACGTCGAAGATGCCCATCTTCTCGACGTCGAAGGAGACCGTCTCTCCTGAGCCGTTCTCAACGACCTTCGAGACAGCGATTTTCTTAACGGCGATGATCGAGCTCGCCCTGCCGTCGGCGATGAAACAATCGATCAACTGTGAACAAGGCCTTCCAACGTCTGAGTCTTCAGCGTCGGATTCGGCGTCGCCTGAGGTGCCCTCGACGTCGGCACTAAGGTCTTCGACGGCGACCGCCCATGTCGACGATGAGTCTTCGACGTCGAAGCTCTACTCTCATCCCTCGTCGGCGAGCCTGACTTGAACCGTCTACGAGAGGGGGTCGACGTCGGCCGATGGGAGGCTGATACGTGTCTAGATTTAGACTTTGCCATACCTGGAGCTGTCTGTTTCGAAGGCGATAGGGTCTTCAACGCCGACTGCAACACTGGAGACTTAGAGGCTGAAGGAGAGCACAGTGGTATTATTGACGTCGATCTTTCCCTCGACGGCGAATTTGGCCGATGCTTTCTTTCTTCTACCCGTTTCTTGTGCCTCGACCTTCTTTAAGAGGAGGGCTCTTTAGATGGATGTCCTTCCAGGCCACTTTCAGACTCCTTTCCTCTCTCCTGCATGACATGCAGCTTGATCTTCTCCCTTTCACAAAGGGTTTTTCTGGAAAACTGCTGGCAGTAGTAGCACTTGTCAGGTCTGTGTGAAGATGGTAGGCACACAATACAGACCGAGTGCGGATCTGACTTAGCCATCTTCTTACCACAGGAAGGGCATTCCAGACAGGAAAAATAGCTGAAAAGTCAGAAAAAATGATGGAAATAGTACTACAAGTACTAAAAACGTCGAGTGAAGACAAAAAATCTCACTTGAAAAGACCAATTAGTGATAAAAAAAAAAACACTGACGAGCTCAATGCTCCAGGATCCTCACAGAAGGAGCCGGAAAAACGAACTGACCTAACTGTCCCCTGTGGGGCATGATGGGAGCCTGGAGGTCTTAAAGGCAAGGCGTCAGTTTTCTCTAATGAGTGTTCTATATGCAGCCTTCTAGGCTAATCTGCCTGCTATCACCTTGCCTTTTTCTTTGGATATAAAGGCGTTGTTCAAACAAGTTGGGAGTACATTAATTTATATCATGGAAATGTTATTTTATATGATTTATTTCAAATGAAAAATACAATGTAATATTGGCATATTTGAGCCTAATTTTGGGTTTTGGGCCTGCATATTTATATACATGTGTGCATATTATAATGCATTATATAAATATATATAAATCCATATATTTATTGTTAATGCTCCGGGGTCCCCGAACCTGGGCGGGACTATTCAATGCTTATGACTACTGATGAGTATCCCCAGGAAGAGAATAATACGGTTCTCCTGTGTCAATATGGGTGTAGGGCCAAATCCTTTACAGGAGTTAATGGACTTGCTCTAAGCACGTCAGAGGCAAAACCTCTGCAAGCTACTCTGGTCAAAACTTGAAAAGTTGGGTATTCCTCAAGTGCTACTCACACTGACCACCACTGTTTATATCGATAGCCAGGTTTAAGTCTTAATGGGGCTCCAAATGACTATTCTGAAGAGATGAATGCACACAATTGATGTATATTACCATATCCTACTTTTCTTTCATTGTATGTAAGAACTTTCGGCATCTTTACATGGATTAAGGACATACCCTCCTAGTAGGGATTAAAGACAACCTCCTACATTGGGTAACCAGCCATATGACTCCTCAATGTATACCAAATATATTATTTTAATGTACCAATAACACTACACCTTAACAAACAAATCTCAAAGGAGGAAAGTTATTCAAATGACCAAAGTTTAAAAATTTACATTGAAAAAATAAAATGAATGTTGTTTACTTGGAGGAAATCTATTTTATTTATATGGCAGTTGGAAGGTAGACCACTGTAGATAATACCTGAATATTGCTGACTCAGAGTTACGTTTTCATCTAATTTTTACAACAACAAAAAAGGAACAATGCAACAACATGGATAAATGTTTCATTAATTCGGGCTAATGAATCACATCTTATCTGAAAAAGAGCATAAGAAGCAAAAATAAAACAAATCGGCTTTATGGTGCAAAATGTTACCCTTTACAATACAAAAAAAAGAAATGGATACTTATTTGTAGCCCTGCAAAATCTTCATTTAAGTCATAAAGAACAAGTTATTTACCTTTAGTAATGCCTTATCCGGTAGAGACTACCTAGCCGCAGATTCCTTTCCTTAGAATTATCCCCAGGCAACAGACAGGATTGGGAAATTTTTCACGAGCAGTAATCCTCCACGCTGGTAGGTGGCAATATTCGGCTCAACATACCATAATAGGTATCGTCTGCGCCACAAGTGAAGTGTGCGGTGCCTACATAGGCATCACCCTAGTGCGCTGTTGTCCGTTTCTGTTTGCGATTTTTCACGCCAGGAGTATAGAACCATAAAAAAATACAGACCACTGGTGTGGAAAACTAGTGCCCTGAAAGGGGAACAGCTTGGCCCTAGAAATCCATTCACAGAGTGGGGAGGATGGGTGGGTCAGTAAGGAATCTGCAGCTAGACAGACTTCACCAGATAAGGCATTACCATAGGCAAGTAATTTGTGCTTCTGATAAGACACTTCTAGCCGCAGATTCCTTACTTTAGAATACATACCTAAGCAATACCTCCCCGAAGGTGGATCTGCAAAACAATTTAACACTAAAAAGTGCTGCAGGACCAAATGGGCAAAGTGCCCATCCTTAATGACCTGACTTGCCAGGCAGTAGTGCTTGGTAAACGTGTGCACAGTTGCCCACGTTGCTGCCTGGCAGATGTCTAGGACAGGGAATTTGCGTGCTAACGTATTGGTCGCAGCCTTGCCTCTGCTGGAAAGACCACACAAACCCTCAAGGGGTTGCTTCTTGGCCAATGCGTAGCACATCTTAATGCAGAGCACGATCCATGGGAGGTGGTCCACTTCTGCATGGCCTTTCCCTTCTTTGCTCCAACATACCCCACAAAGAGTTGGTCATCCACCAGGAACTCTTGTGCGGCCAAGGTAGAACGACGACGCTCTTTCTGGGTCCAGTCGGTGAAGTCACTCCTCTTCTTTAGTGTAAAAAGTAGGCAGGGTGATGGACTGGCCTACATTAAAGGGAGTGACAATTTTGGGCAGAAAAGGAAGCTCTAGTGTGTAGAACCAGCATGTCTGGGTAATTGTTCAGGTATGTAGGCTTGGATGACAAAGATTGAAGCTCACGGACCCTCCAGGCAGATGCTATTGGCACCAGGAAGACCAGGAAGGCCATCTTGATGGTAGGGAGCCTGAGAGGGCAGTTGTGTAAGGGTTCAAAGGGAGAACACATCAAACGTCGGGACTAGATTATGGTCACACTGAGGCATAATAAAGGGAGAAGGAGGAAACTTATGTTGCAAGCCTTTCGAGAACCTATGCACAATAGGTGATTTAAAGAGGTATGGCTGGTCAGGCAACTGCAGAAAAGCTGATAGAACAGAAAGGTAACCCTTTACGGTGCCCAGAGCAGAGCCCTGCTCAGCAAGGGAAAGTATATAGAGAAGAACCTGAGAAAGGGGAGCAGAAAAGGGGTCAAACTGTTTCTCTGCACACCATGCCACAAACTTGCCCCAACGGCAGGCATACATAGGTTTGGTGGAGGGATGCCTGGCAGCCAGAATAACATTGCAGACTTTGGGCGGAAGGTCGAAAGTTGTCATCATCAACTGTCAACATGCGGAGCATTGACCGGTTCTGGTCGAGAACCCTCCCCTGCGGATGTAACAGATTATCCTCCCGAAGAGGCAGTCTGAGCCGAGGATCTATGGAAATGCTCAACAGCTCAGGATACCAAATTCTCCGACCCCAGTACAGAGCCACAAGGATGACTTATGCCCGGTCGTACATGATCTCCTTGAGAACTCTGGGCAGGACTGGTATTGGCGTAAAGATGTACAGTAGGCATGAGCTTCACTTGAGACAAAAATGGTCTGCAAGCGAGAACCGCCTTGGAAACTACAGCGCGCAAAACTGCTGACATTGTGCGTTCTTGGCGGTGGCGAACAGATCTAACCAAGGCTCTCCCCATCGGTGAAAAAAATCTTGCGCCACCTTCAGATGGAGGGGTCATTTGTGGTCCACTGGGCATATTCGGCTGCGTTCATCCGCCCTGGCGTTCAGGGAGCCCATCGGGTGTTGAACCACCAGGGATATGCCCTGATGTTCCAACCATGTCCAGAGACGCAGTGCCTCTTGACAAATGGTCCACGACCCCACCCCGCCCTGTTTGCTGCAGAACCACATGGTAGAGGTGTTGTCCCTAAACACCTGCACTAGCCTTCCCTTGATGGAGGATAGAAAGGTTTTCAATGCCAGCCGGATCGCCCATAGCTCCAGTAGGTTGATGTGGAGTCCAGATTCCGCCGGAGACAAGAGGCCTCTGATTTCCACCTCTTCCAGATGGCCGCCCCATCCCAGGAGTCACACATCTGTCACAAATGTGTGATCTGCTTGGGGAAGGGAGAGGGGTCTGCCACTGACCCAACAGCGGTTCATTAACCAACACAGGAGCTATTTTGCAGTTCCCTCTGAGACCTGGAGTATGATGGAGAGATTACCCGGACTGCTGCGCCCACTGGAACTTCAGGTCCCAGTGCAAAGTCCGCAAATGCCAGCAGAAATGTGTTACGAGCAGGATGCCGAAGGACATTAGACCCAGCAGTCTCAGAGTCAGTCTTATCGAAACCCAGGATAATGGCTGAAACATCTGTATCATAGCCAAAATATCCTGGACTCGCCGCTCGGGAGGATAAGTCCGAAACTGCACCGTGTACAGAACAGCTCCGATTAAAGGAGCGTCTGAGACGGAGTCCGGTGTGGCTTCAGCATGTTGATAGTGAACCCCCCAGCAAGTGCAGGAGGCCCACCATAGTCTTGAGGTGAGAGATGACTGCCTGGGGTGAGACCACAGTCAACAGCTAGTCCTTGAGAAGACTGGTACCCCCGATCTCCGCGGATGAACTGCAACCACTGCCTTCACCTTGTTGAACACCCGAGGGGCGCTGGTAAAACGAAAAGTGAGGACGGCAAATTGAAAGTGCTTGTGGCCAACCGTGAACCGCAGAGAACGCCTGTGGACAGGCAAGACGGTAATTTGGAAGTATGCTAACCAGTCTCCCGGGTCGAGGGCAGACAGAACTTCAGCGAGCGTAAGCATTTTGAATTTCTCCTTTTTGAGGAAGAAATTGAGAGGGTGCAGGTCTAGGATAGGATGAAGTCCTTTGTCCTTTTTGGGCATCAGAAAGTATCAGGAATAACAACCACTTCCTGGCAAAGTAAGGAGACCTGGTCCTCCATCGGCCTGTCACAACATGGTGGCATGGGTGAAGGTGTGGCCTTGAAGAGGAGGAAGTAGCCCCTTCAGACAATTAGAAGAACCCAGCTGTCAGATGTTATCCACTTCCAGTGGCGAAGGTGTTGGCGTATCCTGCCTTCCCCTGGTTCTCCAGCTCTGAGAATTTTATGAGGCCATGCACTTTATATTTGGGCAGCTCGTCCCTGCCAGCCTATATGTTGTCTTCTGGATCCCCCCACCCAACTCGGAGAAGACTGGAGTGCCTCATGTTGTGGTGGTGGACCTTGATGCGGTCTGTAAGTAAAACCCCTAAAAATGCCTCGAAAGGGGCTAAATTGTTGGAGATACTGCCTTGCAGATGTGGAGGGACCGAGGGAGTGTGCAGTGGAAACCCACCAAATGGCATATCCATGAGTGTTGCTTGAACGTCGCCAGAAACCCGTATGAATTTCATCCATGCTTGACAGCTCTGCCTAAGCAGCTGATCGTGTACAGCCCTGACCCTATGACAATTTGCCTCGTCCTGGACATCTTGATTGGTATGAGCAAAGTTGATGTGGCATTCTTCAGGGACTGCTGGCAAGATCTCTGCGACCACAGGCCACAATGCTTGGAAGTATCTGCCCAGGGAAACCGCTGACACTGACTGAGGTATGGCAGAATGAAGAAAACATCCTCTTGCCAATTGCATCAATTCTCTTCGACTGCCTGGAGGTATCATAGGAAAGGAATTGGGATTAACCCTATTAGTAGGGGCCCATACTACCAGGCTCTCTGGTGCAGGGAGCTGCATTAGGAAGAGTCCTTCGGAAAAGTCTGATGACATGCCACCTATCTGTTCACAGGTGTTCAAGAGCAGGGTTAGTCCAAGAGCCCTTGAGGGTGTCAGTTTGGGCTTTGTTAAATGGTAGTTAAAGGTTCAGATGAGTTCTATATGGGCTGTAAAACGTCCATGAGGATGTTGGTTTTTCCCTTAACGGAAGGTAATTGCAAATCTAGGACTTCAGTCGCTTGTCTGAGGACTATGGCGAATGAGGCTGACCATTCCTGGGAATGTAAGAAAACACAAGAATGTCCCTTTTCATGGAACTATATTTTGGGCAAAAGTCTCCGTATCTAAGAGCATACCTCAATATGCTCCTAGTCTTATACTAAAGCGTTTTCTTGCTAAGCTTACACAATAGTGGAATCCTTTCTTATAACTAGTCCGTGCCATTTGTAAAATAATTGCAACGAGACCACATTGTCCTATTTTAAATAAAGCATCCCCTTACCGGTGTTCCAGATGCCGGTTGGCACTTGATTATATAAACCATGATGTTATATCCATCACGCATGTCATTTGTTAAAGTAACTGTGATGAGACTATATGTTTTTGAGTTCAATAGCGCATACATTTTTCTATCTTAGCCCATTTAATTCTCTAGTCACAAAATAATGGAGATAGGACTTAACCGCTCGTAATTTCAACCAATAGCGGTTTACGTGTATAGAGCAATGTGCATAATATGCTGGCTTGTACTTTATCTAGCATACTCCGACGGGGAAAGAAGCTATACACAATGCCGGCTTTTACATAGATGCTACTCTAATAGGGGTGACATAAATTAATGTTTAAAACTCTGGCATTCTTTGTATAACGCTAAGACATGTGTCAGTTACATGTTTATATTTCAAGCATATGCCACGGGGGGAATGCATTTGCATTTTTCCCTCAGCAAAAAACATTTTTTGAATATTATTGTGGCCTCCTCCATTCAAAAGGGAGTAAAAATTATAACACATTGACGACCATAAAATTTCAATTACATTACTATGGTCTCCGCTATAATTCACTTAAAAAGGGAGTAAAAACTATTATAAATTAAATAATAAAAAGATGTCATTTTCTTCCAGAATTAAATAGGAATTATTATTGATTTCTTTAATGTTTCAGATTATCATTTTAAAAGTGCCAGCACCGATTTAAACTTCAGCGACTTGCAAAAAAGGTAATACTGCATGTATAGATTTATTAACCAAATTGGAATTGGTCTTCTATTTTGATTGAATTTAGCATAAAATACAATGATGCGTTTCCTTTTTTTGATTCATAGTATCGACAATTTTGAAAAACGCCGATTAACTGAAGTAAAGCTGACACGGTGCAATAGGTTAACTATATGCAGTCTCATTTTTGAATATGGTAAGCACATTTAAAGACACGAATAAATTGATATAAAAATACATTTTAGGAATATCTGATTGATTGTTGATTCTCCTTATTAGTGTTTAGGCCCACATCCTCAACGGCCCTGAATGTGTACTGCCGGTGGCTCTATCGAACAAATTGAAAGTTTTTACAAATTAATATAAAGGTACGTGGTAGCCTCCAGGCTAAGACATATGCAGTTGGCCTTCTGATATTAACCTTTACATAAAAATCTTTTTTGGTTTGCTCTAGGTTAGCTACTTTCATTATCCTTGCTCGGATGAGTATTGCCTTCCGAACTAAAAGAAATCTATACACTTAAAGATTGAGAGACGACTTGCATTTGGAGACTCTTTGAATTCTAATAGGTGGGTCTAAGTAGTACTTTACCCCTCTTCATGTTATGGATCATGTGTTATTGTCATATTTATATGTTGCTCATAAATTGTCAAGGTGCAACCTATATCAAGCGATCAATGTGTATTAGGGGATTAGCCCATAGCAGATGGTTCTCTAGTGTACATCAAAAATTATGTAACAATGTATAGTTTATAGTTTCATGATATCTTGTGGATTATTATTTTTGATCATTGAGGAATACACATGTTCTAATAAATGTTCTTTGCAATTTAGATTTTAATGAAAATATTGTCCTGAAGAAGGTGAAGGAATTACGCTTCACCGAAACGCCGCGTCGGCTTTCTTGAGTTTCCTTGCATTTTAATTTGTATCATTCAATATGTTTATTACATATGTACTGTAACTTCTCTAGTGAGAAGATGTTTTTAATCCTGTGAGAATTGTAATGTGTTTTTCTGCTTTTCACATGTATTTTACAAACAAACATTCCTTTTTTTTTTTTAATATATGGACAACTTCCTCACCAATTATTGTTGATATAATCCACAGCAAATACTTAAATAATTTGTGATATTTACTGTATAGGTCTGTTGTATATTGGTAACTTGATATAGCACATGATCCATATTGAGGCATGCTCTTAGATACGGAGACTTTTGCCCAAAGTATAGTTCCACAAAAAGGGACATTCTTGTGTTTTCTTACCTTGCTACCCCGTCCCTCTTCCTAGTATCAGGGTAGCTCCATTCCCTTTTTGACACATTCCTGGGAACGGCCAGAGGTGGAACCCAGTCCCGTGTTATGGGAAGTGTCTAGTCAATTGGCCTCTTATAGATAAAAATTGTAATCATCAAACTGTGTGTAGAAAAGTTGATCCCACCATCATGACCAAACCTGGTTGACTCTGGTCAGAGTCTGATTCGAACAGTTGTTGAGGCACTGTACGGGAGCTCCTAGTCAAAAGCACAGGCTTGTAAGAGTCACAGTGTACTGGTGCGGGGCATGTCTGAATTATGTCGGTACGCAACTTTGGCTGAGGTCGAGGCGAATTTGGTTCTGAGTTGCACAGGACAATCTGGCATCCACTTCCAGCGTCAGGGCTAACTTCAACGATTTCGGAACTCGCTGGGGTCATGGTGCTGGATGTAGAGTTTGCTCCAATGTCTGAGCTGAACTAGAAGCAGGTGCAGGAGAATGAGATGGCGTCAAGGGTAGACCTGCCAACGGTAACTCAACTGGAGACCTCCATATATTCACGGGGCCCGAAGGCACGCCAGGACGAGACAGTAGTGTGCTGAAGATGCACATCATGACCTACATATATGCCCCAATCTGTTGTGGTGTCAACTATGACCCCGAAATGTCAGGGTGCATCAGGATCAGCTGCGGAATCAGCTTTTGGTAGGGGGTTGGGAGTTTGATGGTGGGACACCTTAACACCCTCTTGACTTTTCAGAAGGAGAGTGGTGAGGCTGGGACGAGGCCGGCTTGGACTACTTGTGCTTCCTTTTTGATTTGGTCTTACCCGAAGTCTTGGACCATGACAAAGAACTGTCACGGGACTGGTCCCAAAAGCGGAAACAGGCCCACGTCCGCGACTTTGAAAGATAGCAGACTTTGTTACTTTCCACAGTGTTCGCCAATGTGCAGGTTGGGTTCGCGTTCCTGGATCGCCTTCGGGTGTATCAGGGCACACTCCTCACATAACATTGAGTCGTGGCCCGAATCCAAACATCCAAGGCTTGTTCTTGATCGCGGACGTTCTCCTCTAAATCAGAGACCATGATTTGCAATGACAGTTGCACAGAACCCTTCCAAGTTGAATGTGAATAGCCTGGCTGGCTTTGGTTCCAAAACTGGCAAGAAAAGTTTATTCTTTGACATGATGGTCAGTGGGATAAGTTGCCACTGACTGTCTGGTTGACACAGTGGTGTTCACTGACAAGGGTGCGTGTGGAGTTGCCATCAACAAGATCGTGGTTGACTTGGTTCTCGCCATTTTTGGTGGGACTAAAGTCGATGAGGTTCTGGTCATTGTGGATGACAACGTTGTCAACAGTCTTCTTGGACGACGGGGCACTACTGGAAAACTTCACAGGCGAAACAGTAGTTGACAGAGGGCATCAATGACAGTAGCTTTTTCGCTGCTGAAGGATCTGCGCCAACACGGATTTAGGTGGGACTACTCACTTGTCAATGAAGCTGCATTTTCACATCATTGTCAGCACAGGTTGCTTTGTGCTTTTTTTTCAGCAACTTCTTTGACTAAGGCTTATGTTAGAGGTGGTGGATGCAGGTGCTTTAGAGTTAATTTCCAGCCAAGGTAGTTCCACGTTTCCTTTTTTTGTGCCAACTTTGTGGCAGCGCCTAGAGGAGCACATTTCGCAAAATCATCCCCAGACCAGGGGTTATCCCCTTTCAAAAAGGGGTTTCTCTTCTTCAGAAGATACAAAGCCAATCTTATTATCCTATTTTCAAGTGATTTGGAGGTAAATGTTCAATACATGTCACAGATTCATGCCTTGTGAAAGCGATAAAAGCAATAAATACTTGACTATGCTGGCTATTTGTATACATTCTGAGCTGAATTTGAAGAGATCTTTTTTTCTTTATGTGTCATAGTGACAGCTGAGAATGTCCTCCTGGGCCAGAACAACAACCCCGAACAACTACGTTTGAGGAAGGTGAAGTCAGGGGTGATTAACACTGTAGGAAGATCTTACAGAAGTCAATATGTAGCTCATTTAGGGTCAAAGCGTAGAGCTCTTCCTAGCGACTTCCCCAGGCACAATGTGCAGGAGAAATCTGAGCTCTAGGGAGAGCTCAATGCCTTCACCTCACTGGTTGAAGTTTGAGTTATTTTAAACAAGGTAAATGTGCTACTAAACAAACAGTTTACTGCTATTTAAAATTAACAAAGGATTCCCAGCCTGGCAAAGGGGAATCATGTAAATCTATTAAACAGTCCAGGCTAGAAAATCTTTCCTTCCTGGACCACTTATTGGCTAATCATATAGCTATAAAGGTGTGAGTTCCTTCAAGGTACATTTCTTTTAAACCAGCAATTATTTTGAGAGAGAAAAAAGTTATTTACCCTGAGCTCTTAGTGCTTTAGATTCACGGTGTTGGTCTTGGACGTGCAGGTTGGATTTATTTAAAGAAGGAGTTTCGGTTTTGATGTGACTTATGATACCTTCCCCGAAACCATCAATGTAGCAGGCCACACACTCCATCTCAGATTGTCTTTTTTACTCAGCCCTTAGGGTACAAGTTAGTGTGAAGCTTATAAACATTATATTTTCAAAACTGATGTAAGAACATAAATGTTATCATGAGAAGGTGAATTATTAGTTGAAGTGGAAGGTAGTCCTCTCCAACTAATAGTGGCATTTTTCCTGACTAGGCCCAGTTAGGCCACAATAATTTAAACTTGAGCGACCCTTGGTAGCTACAGAGCAGACAGGCTTAACTTAGGAGAAATGTGTAAAGCATTTATAAGCACCAAAACACTTAAAGTAGAAAACTAAACCAAAAAATTCCACTCCAATTTATAAAAATGTAATGAGCAAATAGATTCCAAAAAAACAAAAATCAGATGTAGGGCACCAAAGAGATGATGTTTCAAAGTTATAGATGTTTCTAGCGTCAAAAAGCACAAAGCGCCAATGATGGGCATCTGGTCACGCTAGACCATGTCAAAGTAAAAAGTTAAGGCCAATCACTATGGCGTGTGGGTCAGATACATTACTTTCAGTCTGGTGGAAAGTTTTACGTTCTGACTTTACCCTCCTTAGTAGGGCAAGGCTGTGGCCAAGATGGGTTCCACGAGGCTGGATAAGCGTCGAACAAAGTGGAAAACTTTTGGCAGGAAAGCTCAGAGCGCAAGAACCTCAACCTTTGTTCCCAGGGAAGGTGCCACCCCCGCTGTATGCTTTCAGCGTCTTCTTCCGGTGAAGATTTATTTTCAGCATTTTCTCCCGGTGAAGATTTTCACCTTCGGACTTGGAAACTTTTTTGGAAGTCAATGTTTTTTCAGCAAGGCCAGCCACCATGCTGACTGGCGATGTGATGTGCGGCTCTGCTGAGGTACGGTGGTAGCCTCTGGTTCTTTTGGTAAAAATCATTGGAGAAGTGCCAGCTTTAAATGCTAGGCAGGAAGAGTACACTCAGACACTTTTCTAAGGGCCCCAAGACGCTAGGGACATCACTTGGGGCACAGAACTCACTCCAGGGAAAGCCACAAGCAGGGTCCAGGAAAAGTCAAGTTGAAACTGGTCAGCTGGGCTCTTCAGAAAGGTGGATTTCTTGCAGTTTTTAGTGACCCTGTAGCTTAACAGGAGGCTAGCCCTTAGACTCCACTCTTCTTTCCTTAGTACAAGTGGGAGGAGGTCGAGCCTTTGGGGTCTGTTTCCACAGGTTACAATAGATGAGGTCCTCTTTCTGAAGTCCAGGTTCAGTAGGGGCTCTTCGGTCTTCCTTCGGTCCGGCAGTGTTCTGAAGAAGGTATCCAAGGGTCCCACTTTAAGCTGGTCACTAGCTCGAAGATGGGGATGACCCCTAAACAATAGGGAAAAAGTTACTGGGAGCAACCCTAGCCACTTTGACTTAATTTCTTGGGGGTTTGACCCAAACAATCACAGTGCCCTGCTCTGCCAAAACCCAACATGGCAGAAGAAAAGTTACTTATCTGTAACTGTAGTTCTCCAGTAATGGAATCTTTCATAGAGTTACATCCTTGAATCATTCACCACTCGTCAAGATGGGGGTCCCACAGTGCCATTAGAAAGCAGTGCCATGATACAGATAGAATGAAAAAGGCCATAGGACCTTCAATTTTTTAACACATCCTAGTCGTTTTTTAAAAAAAAGAGACTAAACTTGAGCTTTAAACAATCAGGTTGCAACAGTCCTCTGGGAAGCTCCAGCCCCTCAAATATTTTAAAGCACAAGTGTAATTAAACACCAAATGACAGGGAAGGTAAGCCGCTAAGGGGAGGAGGGTGGGTTGCATGTGAATCTATGAAACATACTAATATCGGGGATCTACAGTTAGAGGCAACTTATTTTCTTACTCCAGTATTGGATCTTTCATAGATTCACATGCTTGAATCAGATTAAACAGCAGTTGAATAGCACATTTTCTGCATGAATCCTAAAATACATTTGTGTTTATATATATATATATATATATACATATATATATATATATATATATACACACACACATGTAGATATATATTAACAGATATGCCTATAGCAACAATATAAAATGTGAGCAACAGAGGACGCTGGGAATACATTATTACAATGGCTCACCTTTACTGAAAAAGATGCAGTAATACCGCTTAGCCCACTACCACATCTCTGAACTGCAGCTTCCATGCAGTAGTGCTGCATAAAAGTGTGCCTATTCTTCCAAGGGGATGCTCTGCACATGCCCTGGAGAGAGACTCCGGCAAATTACGCTGTTGAGGCTGACATAGTTCTGGTGGAATGAGCACACACACTTGATTTCAACGGTGTGCCAGCTTTCTGGTGAGAGAATTGAATGGCGCTAAATATCCATCTGGCTATGCTCCATTTTGATAAAGGATAGCCCTTCCTTAGAGCACTGTATCCTACAAAAAGTTGGTCAGATTTGCTGAAGTGTTTCATCCTATCGAGGTAGGATTTCAGGCACCTCAACATCCAACAAATGCAATGCCCTTTCTGCTGCTGTGTTAGGATTTGGAAAAAACGGTCTCAAAATTATGGGCTCAATCAGGTGAAAATCTAACGGTACATTTGGAATAAACTTTGGGATTGTTTGAAGTACCATCCTATTGTTTCTGAATGGCAAGAAGGTTCTTGGATGATGAAAGCCTGTAGCTCACTGACTCGTCTTGCTGATGTCAAAGCTAAGAGAAGACCAATTTCCAAGAGAGGAAATTAATTCCGCTTTCCGAATGGGCTCAAAGGGTCTTTCATGTGAAAGTACAGTGTCGAGTTGCCAAAGAAGAGGACCACGTCTCGCTGGCAAGAAAACCCTAAATAATCCTTTGAGGAATTGCTTAATGAGTCTGCTAGACCATAATGACGGTGGTGCCGCTGTTTGTCTGTAGCGGGATACAGCTTCTAGGTGGATTTTAATGGAAACATGAGTGAGACCCAATATCGTTAGAGATAAGGAAGGATGTCTTCCGGTCCAAATATTGGGTGTATTATATAGCTTTGACACCAAATGCAAAATCGCTTCCATTTGAGGCAGTAAGATTTGTTTGTACTGTCTGCACCAGCTCTGGCTAAGATGTATCTGCACTCTCCTGGGATATTCAGATGTGCGACTTCATTGAATTCAGGAGCCAGGCTGTCAAGTGTAAAGATTTGGGATGCGGGTGCAGTTCTTGGCCCTGGCTCATGGTTAGGAGAGGCGGAAATGGCCGCAGGAGAATGTGCTGTCTCTCAGAGAGGAGGAGCAACTCCGTGAACCAATGTTGGCATGGCCATCCCAGGGCTATGAGAATGATCTAGCAGGGCTCCATTTTCATATTCATGAGAGCTTGTGGGAGAAGAAGAATCTGTGAACAAGTGTAAGCAAAGATTCCCAGACCATGCGATTGAAAATTCATTCCAACCCTTATGTAGTGCATGGTTGTGGTGTTGTCCATGCGAATAAGCACTGCAGAATGTTGTATTCTGGAAAGAAAAGCTTGCAAGGCTAGATGTACTGTCCTGAGCTTGAGCAGACTGATGTGAAGAAGTCACAGAGGGCTCCCATTTTGCCGCTTATTTGTAGATCTTCCAGATGTGGTCCCCAACCCTCTAAGAAAGAGTCTGTGAAGATGACCAACAGAGAAACCTAGGGTACAAAAGAGAGACCTTTTGAAAGATTCATTTTCGGAGTCCACCAGGACAAGGCTGCGATCATGCCCGGGATAAACTGAATGAGATTGTCGAAAGATCCTACTGTTTGTATCCACTGCCTGACCAGCTTTTCCTGTAACAGACGCATGTGTAGGCAGCTGAATGAAAGTAGTGAGATGCAAGCCGACATCATCCCTAGCAGGGATTTGTAGAGGCGTACGGAAAGTGACTTTTTTCTTTGTACTAGTTCTGCTAGAGTCGACAACCTCATTTGTCTTTCTGGAGTGGGATACGCTTTGTTGAGCACTGTATCCAGCGAAGCTCCTAAAAAGGACATCTTTTGGATGGCTGGAGAACTGATTTTTGTAGAGAACAGGAGTATGCAAGCGGTGGTCGACTTCTGTGCTGCTTGGCGGGAGGGTGCTTTGTCCAGCCAATCGTCGAGTTAAGGGAGCAACTGATGCTTGTTTTTGTCTTAGGACAGCTGCTACTGGTGCCAAGCACTTTGTGAACACGTGAGGAGCGGATTTGAGGCCAAAAGGGAGGACCTTGAACTAGTAATGGCTGCCAGCTACTGTGAGCCTGAGAAATTTTCGGTGTCATGGGTGAATCGGGACATGAAAATATGCATCTTGGAAATTTAAGGTAGTCCTATAATCTACCTGGTTTAGAAGCTGTAGGACATCCTGAAGGGTCACTGTAAGAAGCTGGCTCTATATAATGTACTAAAAAGAAGTACACTGTGTGGAGAGTCCAGTGGGTCTCCAATTGGTTTACATAGGCAAAAGTAAATAATACAAACACCCTCTTTTGTGGTAGTGTAGGCAAGCAGTTAGGCTTATCAGAGGGTAGTGCTAAGCATTTGTTGTACTCACAGAGGAAATAAATAAGACACATACTCAAAGAATAAATCTGAGAGCAAATCAGAAAAATAACACTTTTTATATATGTTTTGAAACCAAGAACTTCATTCAAAGGAAAGTACTTTTCTCAATAACAAATTGTACAGGTAAATAAAGCTTTCAAAATATGCGCCTTTACACACAATACAACTCTATGGAAGGAAAAGTCAAAGATGCATTAAGGTAGGTACAGTCTGTTTCAGTGGTTCACCTTCTGGGATCCGAATAGTAGTGGGTCAAGGCTCAAAGTACTACCAGCAGTTCCTCGAGAACCGCCCGGGTTCTACCAGGAGCAGGGAGCTGGTGAGGCTGGAAGCGGGCAAGCTACAGAGAAGGGGAGCCACCTGAAAAGAGGCTGCACAGGGGGACTTGCGGGCAAGTCAGAGGGCTCCCAAACGGTGGCTCAGATCGCAAGGGGTTTTGGAACACTGGAGTACAGCCAGTTCGTCGGGACAAGGGCTGGGGGGCTCAGGAGCACAGAGGTTTGGTCGGCTGGGCTGGGCGCACAAAGATGGACCTTGCAGTCAGGGACAAACAGCTGGCAGGGGCAAAATTAAGGCAGCTGGGTGATTCTCAAGGTGGTCTCAGTGATGCAGACGTCCCCCGGCAGCTGCTAGGTCCTGGTGCAGAGAGAATATGGACTGGACTCTCACTGTTTGTGTTTGGTGCAGGGCATCCGGTACCACGGAGGTTGGTACTGCACCGCTCCAGTTGGTCCTGGAGTCATCACACTCTGTGGGGAGACAGATCTGACCTTCCAGAGCATGAGTACCTTCTCCTGGTCGTCTGCGGCGTTGGTCAGGCCGGGGAGCTGCTTTAAGGAGGTGGACCAGACTCCACTTGTCAGTGCCTACGGACTGCAGCGAAGTAGCTCCTCAACTCCAAGGGAAACTGCCTGTGGTTCTTGACGTGCTGGCAAGCTACCCAAGACTTTAGTAGTTCTCCAGCTCGCGTGACAAGTCACTGTGTCGCGATTGTCAAGAGAGCTGAGGACGGCAGTGTTTTGCGCCAAAGTCCAAAGTTCTGCTGCAGTTCTCGCCAGGCAGCGACTCTTCTTTGTCCTTCTGTTGATCCATCAAATCAGAGTTCTTGGGATTAGGGGTGAAACCTAAATTCTCAATTTAGGGGCATATACGGGGAGTGACAGGTAGTAGCCAACGGGCTAACTACCTTTAGGGTGTCTACACCCTCTACATGACCACTTTCTGTGGGAAGCGGGTATAACCCTGACCCAAAACAACATGGAGGAATCTGAAAAGAGGGGTACACATCAGCTAGTACACCTTAGGGGTGATGCTGGCTTGATGTGGGCAAACCAACTGATCTTACTAATTTTCCCACCAGTCTTGCTGCCAAAATGTGGGGTCCACTATCTGGAGAGGCCCGGGGTTGCATAACAAAGGCGGCAGGGCCTATGAAGCTTCCCATCCTGGAATGCCCATCCTACTTGAAGGAGGTGTGAACACCTCTGCCCAGAGCAGGCTTTGTTCCTGACCGCCGAGAGCGAAGGCTCTCCCCTCAGGAGGTCAGAAACCTATCTATGGTGGCTGGTTGGTCGAGACCAGTCAGTCAGCACATTAGTAATCAGTAGATTTTTAGGGAGCACATCTAATGTGCCCTCTGGGTGCATTTATTAATAAATCCAGCACTGGCATCAGTGTGGATTTATTAAGCGGAGGCGTTTGGTACCAAATACTTCGGGGTACAGTGAAGCCATCATGTAGCTAGGGAACTTGTAATGACGAGTTTCCAGCCCATACACTCGTTATGGCTTTCCTGTGCACTCGTTATATCCAAGGGTGAGCTTGGATACCACGGGGACACATCTGCTCAGGCGGATATGGCCACACCTGGACCCTGCATTAGGGTTGTAAGACCTGCCGTAGGGCTTAACTTCACTATATCACATGTAGTGTTGGCAGGCAGGGCACACAGGGATGTGTGCCACATCGACTCTTCGGTTATTCTCTGCTCCAAGACACGCAGGCTGCAATGGCAGTTTTCATGAGCTTGCCGAGGGGTACCTTAGTGTGGCACAATTCGTGCTGCAGCCAATATGGAACCTTTTCAGTTCCAAGACCCTACGTCCCAGGGGTACCACTTACTAGGGACTTACTAATATCCTAAAGGGGTGCCAATTGTGGAACAATCATACAATTTGGGGAAAGAACACTGGTACTGGGGACCTGGTTAGCAGGAATCCATTACGCTTTCCGTAAAATTTGTACCAGATATCAGGCAAAAAGTGGGGGGTAACCTCAGGCAAAAAGTGGGGGGTAACCATGTCAAAAGAGGTACTTTCCTGCAGTCACCCTGAGGAATGTTTCCTTTTTGAGGCAGGTGCTTAGGTTTCTCAGATCCAGCTCTCAAAGTGGTAGCCGTGGAGAGCAGCCTTCAGGCTTATCTCGAAGGAGTGTTAAGCAGCTTCTTTTACCAGTTTAATCTCTAGTGTAGATTAGATTAATAGAAACCACATATTTATGTAAAAATAAGTCTAATTATTCACAACACAATCACCATCCCATTGGTATATCTCCTACCCAGAGATATCAACACAACATACACAAATACTTAAAAAGCAAATCAGGTAAGTAGCACAAAATACAGTGGTCTCCAGGGGGGACACCAACCCAAATATTAAGATAGTGGAATGCGAATTGCAAAGGAGGACGGGACTTGGACCAGATGACTCAGAGGAGCTGGGGACACAATGAACCACCAAAGGTAAGTACCCAGGAACCCTATGGAGGCTGTGTCCACTAGAAGTAAGTGGAAAAGTCGCAGTTGCAGTTTTGGAGAAGAAGGGCCCTTCCCAGTGGACCCCGAAGAAGCCCTTTGGAAGACAGAAGGTTGGAGAGCCACCCCACTCGTGGATGCCGTGGGAACCAGGTTACCCACACCAGGGAAGCCGGGTGCATAGGGGTGAAGTGAAGTTGGAAACCGCCGTAGACCACAATGGAGGATTTCGAAGATCATGCCACTGGAGAAGACTGTTGAAGAGTCCGGTGGAATCCAAGAGTGGATTTTGGAAGTGAAGAACCTATAAGCAGAGGGGACAGTCAATGCCACTCGGAGGTGACCAGGAGGCATGAAGACAAAATGCCCACCAATGTCGGGAAGGTCTGGAGAGTCAACGGTGACCTTGTCGCTGCAGCTGTGAGGACCAGGCGATGCAGAGGAAAACCATGCACGAGCTGTCCCACGTTGGATGTCTGTGACTAGGTGGTCGGTGTCCGGCGGGAGCACCAACAAGCCTTGGTATGCACAACTGGAGTGGAAGACAAAGAAGGAGCAACGTTGGAACCAGCAAGGTCCAAGGGACTCACCAATAGCAGGAGAGTCAGAGTAAGCCCAGAGCAAGCACGGGAGCCCACTGAAACAGGAGAAGACCCTCAGGAGGACCCACAGGCCGAAGTCACAGGAGTCACAAGAGGACCTCGAGCAGCTCAACAAGAAAGAAGCCGCACAGTGCAGAGGATGCCGTGAGGATGCTGTACTTGGAGGGTAGAGGTGCTGGAGACTGGAACTTCATGCAGCCGGAAGACCTCTGGAGTTCAGAGGCTACAAGCCTTAGCAAAAGGCAAGTCAACACGGTGCACAGGGGTTTGGTCCCAGCGGTTCAGACGAGGGATACTGGCATCAAAGTTGCTGAGAGGACAGGTCAAGCCTCGAGGGAGAACCACTACCTGTGTTGCTGGGCATCGGGAAGCCAATAGGACGACAGCAGTAGACCGATCAGCTTCATTGTGGTGCCTGCAGATGCAGGGGAGTGACTCCTTCACTCCAAGGGAGATTTCTTCAGGTGTCCTTGATGCCCACAGGTCTGGTGAAGAACCTGGCAGAATCACAGACAATGAAGAAGACTTGCAGAACAGCGAGACCAGGAGCAGCAGGAGTCTTTCTTGCTGCAGTCTCGGTTCCAGGCGAAGTCCAAGTGTCCAGAAGATTGGAGAGCGACGTAGTTTCACAGTTGAGTCTTGTCCCCCGACGGATCTAAGGACCCACCTACAGGTAAGCCCTAAAGTACCCTAAGGAGAGGGTTGGGACGACTCAGGAGGTCCCAGAGGAGGGGCTTGATAGAGGATACTCTCATGTCCTTTGTCCAGTTTCGTGCCAGAGTGGGTGCCAAGGGCTCCCTGAACTGGCTCAAACTGGAGTGAACAAGGAGGGCACCAAATGTGCCCTTCAAAGCAATCTGGTGGCGCTGGCAGGTGCCCCCAGCCCAATATATTAAGTCCTGTCTGGGAGGTGGTCACACCTCCCTGCGACAGAAAACCTATTGTTCTACCTTCCCCTGCTCGAGCTCAGCTCAGCAGCAGGCGGGCAGAATCGGGTCTGTGGTCGGCGGCAGCAATAGCTTGCTGGCAGACCCTGAAAGGCTGTTACCGGGAGTACTGGGGGCTCCTCTAAGGAGCCCCGCAGTGCATGAAATCATACCTCCAACACCAGAATCGGTGTTAGGGTATGATTCCAACATGTTTGCTACCAGGTTTGGTACAGCCATTATATAGTTAGACATCTCGCAATGACGGATGTTCACTACATGTCTTAAAATGGGCTGGGCGCACTTGCAAAGCCTAGAGAATCGACTCCGGCGTTTGTAGGGGTGTCCTACTCATGCAGGAGCACCCTCACACCTATAACCAAGCACCCTGCCTTCAGGGAGGAAAGGCCTGTCATAGGGGTGACTTATTTGTTTTATGTGTAGTGATGTCAGATATAAGAAAACTTAAATCTCTCATGAGAGGTGCAAGCACCAACTAAAACAGGCTGCAATGGCGGCATGTAGTCACAGTTTAAATGGGCTCCCATGGGTGGCACAATACATGCTGCAGCCTATAAGAGACCACTGGTGTACCTATGCCCTGGGTACCTTAGTACTATATACTAGGGACTTACAAGGGTACACCAGTAGCCAATTGTGGATGTACCAAAGTACTAACCATGTCAATTTAGGGGAGAAAGCACAGTTGCTGGGGTCCTGATTAGCAGGATCCCAGCAAACTAGGTCAAAAACACACTGTGGGGGTAACCATGCTAGAAGGATCCTACCTTCCGACAGGCGGTTTTTGAGTGAACTCCAATGGGTGTGCGATTTGAATAAGATCTAATACCTATTGGCCCGTTGCCATTTTCTTCCACAGTTGTAGATGTTTGGATATCCTTTCTCCAAGATATGTCACAGGAGGCGGGGAAGTAGCCTGTAGTTAGTAATTGACGACGGTCTGTGTCTTTTCCTTGCCGGTCCAACTTTCCTTTCTGTAATCCCCTGGTATAGACTGCCTTTGGGGTTGCCACAGTTGATATTGTGTGCAAAATTACTGAGACGCAGCTGGGTACGATGGGTACCGGTATCTATGGTAGCCTCCTCTATAAGAGGGTTGCCCTCCTCCGTGTGCCTCAAAAAGGTATTTTGTGATACTGAAATGTTTCCAAGGGTTTAACAGTATCAGCGTCCGTTTTGATTGCCGCCTGAAGAGCGTCATCGATATGTTTTCCAAGGGAGAGCTGGTTTGAATGGATGGGTAGAAAGACTTGAGGGCTAGATGGACCTCCCACAGCTGTAGCATGTTGATGTGGCATTGTTGCTCTTTGTCCGACCACAAGCCCTGCATCTGCAGAGAGTCCATGTGAGCACCCCATCCCAGGTGGGATGCATCTGTGATGAGTTTCCGTACGAGCGCCCTGGTTAAAATGGACACCAGCAGATTTTGATGGTGAGACCACCATGGTAGCGATTGTCTCGCAGCCTATGAGTGTGTCAGGTTGTCGTCCCAATGGTCTGAGAAGAGGTTCCATTGATCTTCCAGGTTCTGTTGCAAAGGTCTCAGGTGCAGCCTGGTATTGGGGACAATGAAGATACTTATGGCGATTGATCGCAGGAGAGACGCTGTCTGGCGGCTGGGTGAGGAATGTGGATTAGGTTGTAACACTTCTGAGTGATTGAGGATAGTCTCACCTCCGAAGGACACACTCGAGACTTTTGTGTCCGGTGTTGCCCCTAAATAGTGTAGTCTCTTTGTTGGAATCAGGATTGATTTTTCGACAATGATCTGAAGACCCACATACTGGAGGGTCTCGATGCAGATGCTGGAATGTTTTTCCGACAGATCCGGGAAGGAGCTTTTTATGAGCCAGTCATCTAAGTATGGGTAGACGAATATTCTTCTCCTTAAGGCTGCTGCTACTAGGGCCATACACTTTGAGAAAGTGCATGGGGCTGACTTCAGACCGAACGGCAGCACGTTGTGCCTAATGCCTGGATGCCACTTTGAATCTCAGGAACTGCCGATGTTTCTTGGCGATTGGAATGTGGAAGTAGGCATCCTGGAGATTGATGAAACACATCCATTCCCCCTGATGGAGTTGGGGGTAGATCTTGTGGAGAGCAAGCATCCCGAATTTCTCGTTGCATATGTGTTTGTTTAGTAGTTCTAAGTCCAGAATGGGTCTGAATTCTGTTTGAGCCTACTTTCCTTACCAGAAATTAATGAGAGTATACTCCTATTCCCCTTTGAGAGAGTGGGACCTCCTCTATAGCCTCCTTTCAAAGCAGAGACGAGACTACGCTCTGTAGCAGGGTTCGATGGTGACATGAGGCTTTTGAAGGTGGAACAACTGGAGGAGGGGACTTGAATTGTAGTGAATACCCATTCTGTACAATATTTAGGACCCAGTTGCCGCTGGTGATGGATCGCCACTCGTCCATGCATCTGGAGATAGCCAACGCCCCCCCCACACCAGAGTGGGTAACAGAGACGGGGGAAGCAATAACTTACTATTTTGCTGGTGTTTTGGAGGAAGCTGCTGGTTGGGGATTAGCTCCTCGTCTCCGGCCGGCTCTGCTGGGCTGGTACTGAGACCGGGATTGTTGCTGCTGACACGAAACCCAGCGAGGGGTTTGAACCCTCTGTTGGCCATTTCGCCATCTGTGTGCGAATCAAATAGCGAATTGCCGGTGAACGGAAGGTTAAGGTTGCGCTGCTGTGCCTCTGGCTTAAGGTCTATAAGGCGAAGCCATGATGAACGTCAGGCACAGATTCCGTGTGACTATCACTATCCATATGCAACCAGGTCAGAAGTGTCTGTAGCTGCACTAATCACCTGGTTAGAGACAAGGCCCCCTTCTTATTATATTCCCTAGAAGTCCTGCATGCCTTCCTTGGGTAATCTTTCTGTAAATCGGGACAGCGAGTCCCAGAGAGACCCGTCATATCTCCCTAGCAATACTGATGCGTTAGCCACCTTCATAAAAGAGGCAGATGCGCTGCACATCCCCCCCTAAGGCATCCATCTGCTTACGGTCTTTATCCAGAGAGGCCGTAGAAGAAGCTGTGATGGAGAGTGTCTTCTTAGCAGCTGCTATGATGACCGAGTGGGAGGTCGGTTCTGAGGAATAAAGGATCTGGAGCCTTGTATTTCTTCAGGATCCTAGCTGGAGCCACTCGTAGGCAGGCTGGAGTGAGTAAAAGGCCCATCACTGGCTGGAGCAGGTCTGGGACCAAAGAAAGCAGTGGCCTCGAAGATGACTGTAGAAGCTGGCTCAGTATATAGTGTCCACCTATAGTGAGGCACTGTGCACTGAGTCCAGGCAGCCCTTAGTGATAGTGTTGAGGTCCCTGTAAACCAAAGCTCTCAAAGGGTAGCTATGGAGAGCAGTTAAGGCAGATCCCAGGAGGGTGTACAGCAGTTGCATGTACCACTATGTCGGTCAGTAAGCTTTTCACATAAGAAAGAACCACACCAGGTGAGTAGAAGAATACTTTATATTTATTACTAGACACTAACTTAGTATATCTCCTACCCTGAGATATCAATTACACACAAAGAATACTTAGAAAAGAGGTAAGTAGCATAGAAAAACACCTCGGTTCCAACCGGGGGGCAGAATCATATAAATAAAATAGTGGTATGCGAAGTGAATACCAAAACGGGACTAGTACCTATTGGAAAGTAGGATCTGCTTTCATGGTTACCCCCACTTTCTGCCTGGTTTCAGTGTGTATTTGACTTAATCTGCTGGGTGTCTGATAATCAGGAACGCAGCAACTGTGCTCTCTCCCCTAAATTGGTTCTGGTAAGTACTTTGGTACCACCACAATTGGCTACTGGTATATCTTTCTAAGTCCCTAGAATATGGTACAGATGTACCCAGGGCATAGGTACACCAGGGATCTCCCATGGGCTGCAGCATGTATTGTGCCACCCATGGGAGTCCACTCAAACTGTGACTACAGGTCTGCCCTTGCAGCCTGTGTGAGATGGCGCTTGCACCCCTTATGACAGATTTAAGTTTCCTTATATCGGAGGTCATTGCACTTAAAACGTATAAGTCACCCCTATGGCAGGCTCTTCAATCCTGAGGGCAGGGTGCTTGGTTAAAAGTGTGAGAGTGCCCCTCCATGAGCAGGACACCCCTCCAAACCCCGGAGTCGATTCTCCAGCCTTTGTAAGAGCGGTCAGCCATTTTAAGAAATATAGGGGACATCAGTCATTAAGAGATGTCTAACTATATGATGGCTGCGTCGAATCTGGTCATGTTTGGTATCATCTTGGACAATTAGGAGCAGGAGGGCGACTCCTGGACCCAGAAGGGTAGAGAGATCTTTTCATAAATGGAAGGAGAGGGGATACATACTCCCTATATAATAACCAATAACCTATATAATATCCTCCTCTCTAAATGGCAATGTGGTAAGGAAATTGAACTACAACTATACTCCACCCCACTCAGTAGTGGGAAAAGTATTATGTTACTTACCATGTAAGCATCTGTTCTTGGCGCGTAGAGCTGTAGATTCACATGCTTGCATACTCCTGGCATCTAGTGCTGGGTCCGGATGTGTGCAAGTTGGTTTTATTCGAAGAAGTCTTTTCCAGTCACAAGGTAAGGTGATTCCTCCTTTCGGTGATAGTGCACATGGGCATTGACTCCATTGTAAGATTGTTTTCCCGCAAGAGGGTGAGAATGGAGTAAGTAAGTGTACTATAGAGATGTTTACGCATTTATAACGTAAGTAATGAGAACAGCAACAACCATAGGTGTACGGGGAGGAGGAAGGGCGCATGTGAATATACAGCTCTACATGCCAAGAACAGATGCTTACAGGGTAAGTAACAATCCGTTCGAGGCATGTGTGCTGTAGATACACATGCTTTGCATAGACTGTATAGCAGTACTCGACTAAAGCTCTGGCTAACCAGTGGGTGTGAGGAAGAAGAGCGTTATCCCACCAGGAAAAGTCCCCCGGTTGCACTGCTATACTCCCTGAGGGAGTTTTGTCCAAAAATTAATCAGGAAAAATATGATGGTTTAGTGTAATATTTAATTATGTTTCAACTTAAAGAAGTTGTAAGCACATATAAGTTCCTTTGTCGAGAATTGATGACATTTTACAAAAGAAGGGTTTCACTTCTCAGGAGGAACATTTTTGGTCAGCTGGTGAGGGCCCAATGGCTAAAAAAGGGGGTAAAGCCATTAGAAAACGTAAGAATTTAGAAAGCACTGGCTTTATTAATAAAAGGAGCAAAACGAACAAGTTACTTACCTTCGGTAACGATATATTTGTAAGAGACATAGATTAGTTATGAATGCCTCACCTTAGAATTACCCCCAGGCGTCTGACTGGATCCGGAGAATTTTTCTTCAGCAGTACCCCTGCGCGTCGGTAGGTGGCGGTCGACTCCGCGTTCATTGTTGCCGTCGTGGTTGCCGGAATGACGTCGCAGTATCTACTTAGACGCCGCCCCTGCGCGCAGACGTCAGTTCTTTACACGACATTCCACGTCAGAAGCACAGAGCCATGCAAGATACTGACCACTGGTGCACAAAACTAGGGCCCTGAAGGGGAGTCCCTTACCCTAGAAGTCAGTTCGCAGAACAGGGAGGATGGGTGGGGCAGTGAGGAATCAAAAACGAATGTATGTCTCGTACAGATATATCGTTACCGAAGGTAAGTAACTTGTTCATCTGAAAGAGACAATTAGTTATGGATTCCTCACCTTAGAATAGATACCCCAGCAATACCAACCCCGGAGATGGGTCTGCGAACTAAGTTCACACCAGAAAGTCCTGCAGAACTGAACGGCCAAAGAAGCCGTCTCTCCGGACTTGGCTGTCCAGGCAGTAGTGTTTAGTAAACGTTTTCCATAGAAGCCCACGTAGCTGCCTGGCAGATGTCATGAAGGGAGACTCCACGTCCCAAAGCAGTAATGGCTGCCGTCGCCCTGGTGTAATGGGCATGAAACCCCACTGGAGGTGCCTTTTTCGCTAAGGACTAGCAGATTGTGATTCAAATAACGACCCATTGAGAGATGGTCCGTTTTTGCACGGCCTGACCTTTCTTGGCACCCACATAGCCAACTAAAAGCTGGTCATCCACCCGGAATTGTTTTGTGCGATCCAGATAGAATGAAAGGGCACGTTATGGATCCAGATGGTGGAGCCTCTCCTCCTCTTTAGAAGGATGCGGGGGCAGGAAGAACGTGGGCAAAGTGATGGTCTGTCCTATGTGGAAAGAGGTAACCACTTTGGGAAGGAAAGAAGGCCCAGTGCGAAGAACAACTTTGTCAGGATGAACAGCCAGGAAAGGAGGTTTGGAAGAAAGAGCCTGAAGCTCACTCACCCTGCGAGCAGAGGAGATGGCAACTAGAAAGGCAGTTTTAAGTGTCAGAAGTCTGAGAGGACAGTTATGTAGCGGCTCGAAAGGACCGCACATAAGGTAGGTCAGAACCAGGTTCAAGTCCCACTGGGGCATTGCGAAAGGAATTGGAGGAAACAAGTGAGTAATGCCCTTAAGGAAGCGATTTACAATGGGGGACTTGAAAAGAGAAGGCTGGTCAGGAAGCTGAAGGAAGGCCGAAATGGCCGAAAGATAGCCTTTTAGAGTGCCCAGAGCAGAGCCCTGCTGGGCCAAAGAAAGAATGAAGAGGAGAACCTCTGAAAGGGGGGCAGAAAGGGGATCCACAGCCTTTGCTGCGCACCATGCCACAAACTTGTTCCATCTACAGGCGTATACCGTTTTGGTGGAGGGACGCCTGGCTGCCAAGATAACTTTACAGACTTCGGGAGGAAGGTCGAAAGCTGTCAACTGTCGCCGCTCAATCTCCACGTAAGAAGGTGGAGGCTGGACAGGTTCAGGAGGAGGACCGTCCCCTGCTGCTGTGACAGAAGGTCTTCCCGAAGGGGCAGTCTGATCAGAGGATCGATATTCATGTGCAAGAGCTCGGGATACCAGACTCTTCGTGCCCAGTCAGGGGCCACAAGAATGACTTGGGCCCGGTCGCGCTTGATCTTCTTCAGCACTCTGGGTATAAGTGGTATAGGCAGAACAGCGTATAGAAGACCACAACTCCACTCACGACGAAAAGCGTCGCAGAGAGAGTGCCGCCTTGGAAATTCCAACGCGCAGAACTGCTGACATTGCGCGTTCTCTTCGGTGGCGAATAGATCTAACCAAAGCTCTCCCCACCGCTGAAAGAGACCTTGCACCACCTCAGAGTGAAGACGCCATTCATGATCCATCATGCACCGGCGGCTGAGTTCGTCCGCCCTGGCGTTCAGAGAACCTGCCAGGTGTTGAACCACCAGGGACATGCCCTGATGTTCCAGCCACTTCCAGAGATGAAGTGCCTCCTGACATAGGGTCCACGACCCCACGCCACCCTGTTTGTTGCAGTACCACATGGCTGTGGTGTTGTCCGTGAACACCTACACTACTCTCCCTTTGACAGAAGGAAGGAATGCCTTCAGTGCAAGACGGATCGCCCGAAGCTCCAGAAGGTTGATGTGGAGCCTGGACTCCACTGGAGACCAGAGGCCTCTGATCTCCACCTCTCCCATGTGGCCGCCCCACCCCAAAAGTGATTCATCTGTCACCACTGTGAACTCTGGCTGGGGAAGGGAGAGGGACCTGCCGTTGACCCAATCCTGGTTTGTTAGCCACCACTGCAATTGATGTGCAGTTCCCTCCGAGATCTGGACGCAATCAGAAAGATTCCCCTGATGCTGTGCCCACTGGAAATTCAGGTCCCACTGCAGAGCCCACATATGCCACCTGGCATAGTCCACCAGCAGGATGCAGGTGGCCATGAGGCCCAGTAGCCTCAGGGTCGTTCTGACTGAAACCAGAGATAGAGGCTGAAAGATCGGAATCATAGCCCGAATATCCCGGACTCGCTGCTTGCGAGGATAAGCCTGAAACTGTGCTGTGTCCAGAACCGCTCCAATGAAAAGGAGCTTCTAGGAGGTAATCAGGTGTGACTTCGGCATGTTGCTGGTGAACCCCAGCAAATGCAGGAGGTCGGCCGTAGTCTTTAGGTGGGAGACAACAGCCTGGGGCGAGCCCGCCTTCAACAGCCAGTCGTCGAGATAGGGGAAGACTGGAACCCCCTGATCTGCGCAGATGAGCTGCGACCACCGCCATCACTTTCGTGAACACCCGAGGGGTGCTGGTAAGGCCAAATGGGAGCACGGTAAACTGAAAGTGCTCGTGGCCTACCGTGAACTGTAGGTAACGCCGATGGGCCGGCAGGACGGGGATGTGAAAATAAGAGTCCTGCAAGTCCAACGCTACCATCCAGTCTCCAGGGTCAAGGGCAGACAGGACCTGAGCCAGTGTCAACATTTTGAACTTCTCCTTCCGGAGGAAGCGGCTGACGTTCCTGCGATCCAAGATAGGACACAGGCCCTTGTCCTTCTTAGGCACCAGAAAGTAGTGGGAATAACAACCACGACCTACTTCTGGGGCAGGAACTCGCTAGATGGCTCCCTTGGTCAAGAGAGCCGTAACTTCCTGTTGGAGAAGGGCCAAGTGATCTCATGCGATGAAATTGAGGTGGCATGGATGGAGGGGTAGTCTCGAAGGGGAGGGAGTAGCCCCTTCGGACTATCTGCAAAACCCACCTGTCCGACGTGATGTTGAGCCAGTGGGGGAGGTGATGGCGAATCCTGCTGCCCACTGGCGAATGGTGGCCCTGAAAGGTCGGACTAGGAGGGCTTGGAGGCTGCTGCAGAGAAGGGGCTGGTGGACTGGCCCGCCTGCTGGCCCCCAGACCCACAACGGTGGGTCCCACGTCCCCGGCCGCGCAGAGGCTGGACAGCTTGCGCAGGCCTGTGGCTCTGGGGGAACGTGGCGGGGCACCCCTTCGGTAGCCACGAAAGGGGCAAAAAGCAGACTGCGCTGGGCGGGAGGTGGAAGCGAGGCCCAAGGATCTGGCCGTAGCCCTGGAGTCCTTAAAGCGATCGAGCGTGTTGTCTGCCTTGTCGCCAAACAAGCGACGGCCATCAAAGGGCATGTCCAAAAGTGTAGCTTGGACATCACCTGAAAAGCCAGTGGACCTCAGCCAGGCGTAGAGTCTCAGGACTATTGACGTTGAAATGGTCCTGCCTAGCGGTGTCTAGCCCACATCTTATGGCGAACTACGCTGCGTCTCTCCCTTCGGCAACTGCACGGGAGAGCATGGCCTGGGCCTCCTCCGGGCACTGTGACAGCACCTGCGCGACCGTGTCCCACACAGAGTGGGAGTAACAGCCCAAGAGACATGCAGTGTTCACCGACCGCAGTCCTAAGCTGGAGGAAGAAAACATCTTCTTCCCAAGGTGGTCCAGCTTCTTGGATTCCCTATCAGGTTGTGCGGTAGGGAATGCGCCCTTGGAAGTCGATGCTAGGACCACCAAGCTCTCTGGGGTGGGGTGTTGGGAGAGGAAATGGGGTCGCCCGGGGTCGGGCCGGGCGGTGGCGTCGGGCAATAATCCTATCCACAGGAGCCCCTGTGTTGGGCTTGGACCAAGTGCCCAAAAGGATGTCCGTGAGGGCCTCACCAAATGGCAGCAGGGGCTCCGAAGAGGCCGCTGCCGGTTGAAGCACCTCAGTTAGGAGGTTAGTCCTAACTGCCACCGTAGGAAGCTCAAGGTTTAAGGCCTCAGCCGCCCTATGCAACACCACTGCATATGATGCACCCTCCTCCTTAGCCACGGTAGGGGGAGAAAGCATGCCAAGGTCTGGAGAAGTGTCCAGACCACTGGCCTCGCCGAATTCCTCTCTCCAGTCCGGTTCTTCCAACTGGTCTGCCAGAGAGTCCACAGACCCCTCCCAGTCCTCCTCACCCTCCTCTTGTAGCCACCAGGTGAGAACAGGGGTACAAAAGTACCGGACAGCACCGGTCCCGACGTCGGTCCGGCTACGTGTTCACATCGAGTGGGAGGCCGGGGTCGACGTCGGTTGGGGACACAACCAGCATCGGAGGGGGCAGAAGTGTCGCCAATGGATTCGGCACCGGAGGAGGTGTCACAAGGTCGACCGGCGCCAATCCGGATCCAGGCCTGGATCCCTGCGGCGCCAGAGCCCCCAGCCGAGTCCGCGGGGCCCGAAGGCGCGCCAGCGGAGTCGGGTTGCCCATAAATAGAATGGAGGGCTTCGTAAAAACTACGAAGTTGGGCAGGGATCGCTCCAGCTCCCGGAAAGGGAGGGAGGCTCGGAGCCGACACAACAGGCTCCACGTCGGCCGACGGACGGGGAGAACGCGTAGAGCGACGGTGCTTCTTTGCCTTCTTTTTGTGCTTCGACTTACCCGAAGACGAAGACTTCGACGATGAGTGGTGGTGATGGCGCCGCGACCGGTCACGCGACCTTCCTCTCGACCGGGACCTCGAGCAGCGCGGAGCCGACTGCCGGGCCTCCAGAAGCTTTCGGGACCGCTCCTGCAAAGACTTCAGGGCCATGGCCCTGCAGTCGGAGCACGACTTCGGGTTGTGGTCGCGATCCAGGCACCAGAGGCACACAAGATGGGGGTCCGTCACCGACATCAGCTTGTGGCAGGAGCCACAAGGCTTGAAGCCCGTCCGCCGAGATGACATCCCTGTGCACCAGGAGTCGTGATGACTCGAAAAGATGTCGACAAAAAGTTGCAAAAAGAGAGTCAAAAAGTGACTCGAGGTACCACTCTCTCCGGATCTGCGCTGGCTGGCGCGGAAAAAGAAAGAACTGACGTCAGGACGCAGGGGCGGCGTCTAAGTAGATACCGCAACGTCATTCCGGCGACCACGACGCCAACGACGAACGCGGATTCGACCCACGCCACCTAACGACGCGCAGGGGTACTGCTGAAGAAAAATTCTCCAGATCCAATCTGACGCCTGGGGGTAATTCTAAGGTGAGGAATCCATAACTAATTGTCTCTCTTCAGATTGCATTGGCAGATGGAGGTTTTCGCAAACGTGCGAATCAAGGTTTTATCGAGGACACTCAAGGGGACCAGTGTAAGGGTCCATCAAAGACCAATATAAGACCAATGGGTGGTCAGAAACATACCTCTATCATTTGTGATGAGTCATCCGGTAGTGTTGAAATGGAGATGAGCTTTTCATCAGACTTCGATTCGGAGTCTGAAGAATAAGGACGGTAAAGTCCTCGGGTCAGCCGGATGGGGATACTAACCCTAATCCTGGTTCTTTAACCAACCCTCTTGGGGAGTCCATGTTTGACCCAATGCTCCTAAAACATCCGCTTTCTCCAGAATGGAGCCCTGCACCTCATGTGGCGGAGTACGTTGAGACTTGGCTAAGGAAGCAAATCCCAAAGGATGTTAGGACCCACCTTCGTTCTGAATGCCCTAGACCCAGTTTAACTAATAAGATTGCGATGACCCCAGATTTGTATTAGAAGATTCTAGCCTTCATCGGCAAAGGGGGTCGTGACCCAAGAAAGGGTCTCGATAAAGGGCTCAGAATGTGTCAAGACAGACTTTTGGACCTTACCGGTCTACTTACTAAAATATTCGACATGGCAGAGGAGGCATATTTAAAGAAGAAAGAACTAGATGCGGAGGAACTTAGAGAATGGGTCCAGAGAGCTGTTTGCTTGCTGGGAAATGCGAAGACTACTATTTCAGTGGAAAGGAGGAAGAGTATCCTTCTTAAAATCGATCCAAAATTATCTGAATTAGCTAACAATGAGGCAGGCTTAGAAGCGAATGGTATGCTTTTCGGGGACACTTTTATTAAAGAAATGTCCAAATATGTTGGGGCATTCAGTTCATTGCAGAAGTCCCAAAAAGATATAAAAAAGGTTTTTGATCATCGTGTTTTTGGCGGGGCAGGGAGAATACGAGGTCGTTTTCCCGGCCGTGGACAAGGAGTCAATAGGTCCTCTTTTTCGAGAGGATTCAGACCCTATCAAACCCAGACCTCTTATCTACCAAGGAACTTCTACCCGCAAAGACAGAGGCGTGGCTAGAGGAAGTCGTCGTTCGAGAGGTTCAGGTATGTCTAGACCCTTTTGTTACCCATGTAAAACTGGGCGGCAGACTTGCCCAATTCCATCTCAAATGGTCATCAATTATTCAAGATCCTTGGGTCCTGCAGACTGATCAGGGGTATCGCATAGATTTCATAGGGGAGCCATTCCAAGATCGGCTTCCAGAAATGATAAGGTTCGACAAGGTAAACTCAGAAGTAGAAGAATTGTTAAAGAAAGGGGCTGTGGTGGAGGAAAGAAATGTGGAACCAGGTTTTGTGAGCAATATTTTCTTGGTGGAAAAGAAAGGGAAAGGAATGAGACCAGTTATAAATTAAAGAGCTCTCAATGATTGGGTGGAATATCACCACTTCAAAATGGAGGGGTCGCATATGCTGAGAGATGTTTTGCAGTCAGGGGATTGGATGACAAGATTGTATTTAAAAGATGCCTACTTGACGATTCCTGTTTGGGGAGAGCATCAGATATTTCTTCGTTTCAGGTGGGCAGGAAAGATGTTGAAGTTTCTTTGTCTTCCTTTCGGCTCATCTTCAGCCCCATGGTGCTTTAGAAAGGTGCTGCGTCCTGTAGCAGCTTTTTTGAGAGAGAGAGGTATTCGGTTAATTATCTATCTGAACGATATTCTGTTGATGGATCAGGACAGGTTGAGAGTTTCAGAACATACTATGAATGCAGTGAATTTGTTGGAGAACCTGGGTTTTGTGGTGAACAGAGAGAAATCCTGTTGGATTCCAAGCCAAGAAACTCAATTTTTGGGTTTTCTAGTGAATACTGTTCAGGGAGTTCTGAAGTTATCGTTGGACAAATTAAAAAGAAGAAAAGAGATTCGAAGGGTTTTAGCAGATCAAAGAATTTCATTGAGGATGTTGGCGGGGGTGATAGGTTTGTTATCTTCCACAAATCAGGCTATTTTTCCAGGACCTTTGAATTATCGGGCCCTACAGAGATTGAAAGGCAGTCATTTAAGGCAGGGTATGAGATATTCCAGAAAAAATTGTGCTTACGCAAGAGGCAAGGCTTGTTTGGTGGTTAAAAAATATGGATGCTTGGAATGGTCGAGCCATTTTTGGGCAGAATACAGATTTAATAATAGAGTCAGATGCAAGTCTAACCGGTTGGGGAGCTCGCTGTGGGGAGGTCTCTACGGGAGGAATTTGGACGAAGGAGGAAAGTGGACTCCATATAAACTGTTCAGAGTTGTTAGCGGGTTCTTTTGCTATAAAAAGCTTTACCAGAGAGAGGGCATGTTGCTCTGTTCTGTTAAGGCTGGACAATGTCTCTGCCGTAAGATACGTGAACAAAATGGGGGGTCTGCGATCGAAAGATTTAGCGGACCTGGCGTAGATTTTCTGGGATTTTTGTTTGATGCAAAATGTGACTGTGCAGGCCGAACACATTCCAGGTCTGAAAAATGTGGAGGCAGATTGGTGTTCAAGGAATTACAGGGATTGGAGGTTCCACAGGTCAGTTTTCTTGAGGTTGATGGAACTTTGGGGTCCAGGTCAGGTGGATCTTTTTGCAAACAGAAACAATTCGCATCTGGAGAAATTTTTCAGCTGGCGGCCAGACCCGGAGTCAGCAGGGATCGATGCTTTCAGTCAGGACTGGAGGGGTCTGAAGCCTTATGCTTTCCCTCCTTTTGCTATGATCACTCGAGTGACTTTGCAGGTGCACAGATGGAGGGAGTCGGTAATATTGGTGACTCCCCTTTGGAAATCCCAAGTATGGTACCCAATTCTGTTGGAGATGTCAATAGATTTCCCTGTTCTTCGGGAGTTGCTCCTAGGACCTTTGGGAGAGTTTCACAATCTGGAGATTTCAGGTCAATTGAGGCTGGTGGCATGGAAAATTTCAGGCTTGCTTGGGAGATCCCTGGACTTTCGCAATAAGCTTCAAGGCTTATCAGAGAATCCTGGGCTCCAGGAACTAGAAAGATGTATAGATTGGCATGGCAGAAATGGTTATGCTGGTGTGTGCAGAGGGACTTTGATGTTGTTTCAGTTGGTGTAATGGAGGTGGGTAATTACGTAACTCT
This sequence comes from Calotriton arnoldi, assembly GCA_963921515.1. Taxonomy (NCBI): domain Eukaryota; kingdom Metazoa; phylum Chordata; class Amphibia; order Caudata; family Salamandridae; genus Calotriton; species Calotriton arnoldi. Next base: position 1,239,370 of record CAWUFW010002282.1, on the reverse strand, counting down.
CCTATTTAGCTCTGGTCTGGCTTACAGAACAATTAACGTACATAGATCGGCTAATGCCGCCGGGCATGAGTTGGTCAATGGGGTGTCTGTGGGTCAGGACGCTCTGGTGAAAAGACTGATGAGAAGTGAGAGAGTTTCGAAACCTCCGGTTGCTAGGTATAATTCAATTTGGGATGTCTCTATAGTCCTTAATTATTTGAAAGCTTTGGGTAATAATAGTGGTTTGGATTTAAAATGTTTGAGTCAGAAGTTAACAGTCCTTTTATGTTTGATTTCATATAGGAGAGTGTTGAATGTGAGAGCACTAGATGTTTGTGGAAGAGTCTTTAATACTGAAGGAGTTTGATTTTATTTAAGTAAAAGAACGAAAACGAATTCTGAATGTATTTTCTATCCTTATTTTGATGAGCATGAGGAGTTGTGTGGTATGTTGTTTGAAGGAGTATGAAAGGAGGACTTTCGGTCTTCGTTCCCAGGATGAGAAACAGCTGTTAATTTCATTTAGACAACCTCATAAGGCGGATTCAAGTCCAACGTTAGCTAGATGGGTGAAAGAAATTATGTTGAATGCAGGTGTGGACGTTAGTTTGTTTGGTGCTCATTCGTTAGGAGGTGCTTCAGCTTCTAAAGCTTTTATGTTGGGGGGTGCTCTACATGACATTTTGAGGTGTGCGAATTGGTCGAATGATGGCATCTTTCGAAAATTGTATTTTAAGCGCCTGTTGTAAATGCTGCTTCTGGTCTTTTGGAGAAGCTTTAAACTTGCAATAATGTTGGCCTCCGGTCTTGACATAAAATGTAGATTTTCCCCAGCTTCGATGGTAAGAAAATCTGGATTTTATTAAAGACAGAGAGGCTAATATTATCCCTCCCTACCCATCCCTTCTTGGTAACGTTTTTTTATATTTGTATTCTAGGTCGTGGTCAACAGCTGTAGTGGAAGACGGATGGATTTCCGAAGAAAAGGATGATTTTGGATTTTCTGAAATGTTTCTGATTTGATGTTAATGGACCTTTTGTGGTTTCCTTTCTGTTGCAGTTCACAAAAAAGAAGGATGATGGCTGAGGATTCTGGCCTGTTACTATTGGAATTCTTGCTGAAGTTCTATATTCTTTAAAGGGGCTACTGTGAGTGGCACAATAAAGAAGATTGCAATAATATTAGCCTCCGTGTCTTTAATAAAATCCAGATTTTCTTACCATCAAAGCTGAGGAAAATCTACATTATGTTTCAATTTAAAGAAGTTGTAAGCACATATAAGTTCCTTTGTAATATTACATAGTCATAGGAATTTGTGAGTCAAATTCTTCTAGACCCAATGCATTTCGGGCCAAGCCCTTGGTCAGGGGGAATTACATCGCCGAGAACAGGACGATAATCTGAGGAATATGAAGGTTCCGTGTGCGATTTAATCAGCAGCTGTTTGAAATAGTGTTTTTAGCATGGTTTGTCCTACATTTGCTTGTTAACGTGCTAATACATCCACACAATAATGTTTGGTAAATGTGTGTGGTGTGGACCATGTAGCTGCCTTACATATGTCAGCTATGGGAATAGTGCCTAAAAAGGCCATAGATGCTTCTATTTTGCGAGTAGAATGTGCTCTAGGAGGTATGGTTAAAGTTTTTAGCTTTAGCATAGCAAGCTTGAATACATTTAACAATCCATCTAGAAAGACCAGATTTAAAGATTTAGAGATAGGTTTCCCTTATGAGGTGGAGCAAAGGCAACAAAACGTTTTGTTTTGCGAAAATCTTTTGTTCTAACAATATAATACAATAGTGCTCTTTTGACATCATGTCTATGTAGAGCTCTTTCTGCTACTGAATCGGGTTGAGGGAAGAACACAGGTAACTCAACTGATTGGTTAATATGAAAAGCAGAGATGACTTTTGGAAGGAATTTTGGGTTGGTACGAAGAACCACTCTCTCTCTATGAAGTTGGAAGAATGGTTCTTCTAAGGTTAATGCCTGTAGCGCACAAACACGTTTTAGTGAAGTGATAGCAATTAGAAAGGCAACCTTCCAAGAAAGAAATTGTAATTGACAATTGTGCAATGGTTCAAAAGGTGGACCAATAAGACTTAGAACAATGTTAAGGTTCCAGACAGGTGCAAGTGGTACCCTGGGTAGTAGTATTCTTATAAGGCCTTCCATAAAGGCTTTAATTACTGGAACTTTGAATAAGGATAAATGTTTTGAAGATACGCAGCTACTGCTGCAAGATGTAGCTGAATGGATGTGTAGGCTAGGCCTGCCCGCTGTAGATGCAAAAGATAACAAATAATATGTTGTATAGATGCATCTAGTGGATCAATTGTGTTATTATTACAATATATCCCAAACCATTTCCACTTTGCTGCATAACATGCTCTAGTGGTAGGTTTTCTTAAGAATTGTTATACAATCTGGTGGTAGGTTTAGGTATCCAAATTCTATGATTTCAGGAGACAAATCACTAAGTAGAGCTCCTTGAGGTCTGGATGTCCGATTTCTCCATGGTTCTGTGAGAGAAGGTTTGAAGTGAGGTGAAGCTTCTGGTGTGGAACTACTGACAGTTCTAGTAGTGTGGGGAACCATGGTTGACGAGCCCATTTGGGAGCTACAAGAATTAGCGTAAGAGATGTCTACCTGAGCTTTTGAACCTGAAATGGAAGGAGGGGGAGGGGCGGAAAAGCGTAAGCAAATATCCCTGACCAGTTCATCCATAGGGCATTGCCTTTGGATAGAGGGTGTGGGAACCTGGAGGCAAAGTCTGTAAATTTTGAGTTCTCTGCTGTCGCAAAGAGATCTATTTGTGGAAAACCCAATTTTTGGAAGTATGAAAGGAGAACTTGGGGGTGAAGTTCCCACTCGTGGACTTGTTGCTGCATCCTGCGGAGGAGGTCGGCAAAGTCGTTGTCTGTCCCTGGAAGGTGTTCTGGTAGAAGGTGGAATTTTGTGATAAATCACCCAACGCCAAATGGTCAGAGAGGTGTAACAGTTGTAGGGAGTGTGCGGGGCGCCCCCCACCTCGTTTTTGTACATAGTACATTGTTGTCATTTTGTCCGTCTGGACAAGGCAACTTTCCCTATCAGGTGAGGTAGAAATGCTTTCAACGCCAGTTGAACTGCGTGCAGCTCTAGGTAGTTGATGTGAAGAACAAGTTACTTACCTTCGGTAACGATATATCTGTAAGAAACATTAGTAGTGATAGATTCCTTACCGTAGAATATCCCCAGGCGTCAGTCTGGATCCGGAAAGTTTTCGTCAGCAGTACCCCTGCGCGCGGGAAGGTGGCTTCATGCGGCTCCGCGTCCGTCGTAGGCGTCGTGGTCGCCGGGATGACGTCGCGGCAGCTACTTATAGACGCCGCCCTCGCGCGCGGACGTCAGTTCTGTACACGACTTTCCGCGCCAGGAACGCAGAGCCATGCAAGATACTGACCACTGGTGCATTGAAACTAGGACCTTAACCCTAGAAATCAGTTAGCAGAACGGGGAGGATGGGTGGGGCAATAAGGAATCTGTCACTACTAATGTTTCTTACAGATATATCATTACCGAAGGTAAGTAACTTGTTTATCTGAAAGAAACACTTAGTGATAGATTCCTTACCTTAGAATAGATACCCCAGCAATACCAACCCCGGTGGTGGGTCTGTGAACCAAGATCACACCAGAAAGTCACGGAGAACAGAACGGCCAAAGAAGCCGTCTCTCCGGACTTGGCTGTCAAGGCAATAATGCTTAGTAAAAGTGTGCAGCGAGGCCCACGTGGCTGCCTGACAGATGTCTTGCAGGGGGACACCGCGTCCCAATGCAGTAGTAGCTGCTGTTGCCCTGGTAGAATGGGCGCGCAGCCCCACCGGACGCTCTTTTTTAGCTAGAGAATAGCAGGCTTTTATACACAAGACAACCCAGCGGGAGATAGTCCTCTTGTGTACAGCCCGGCCTTTCTTGGAGCCTACGTAGCCAACAAAGAGCTGGTCATCCACCCGGAACTGTTGTGTGCAGTTGAGGTAGAATGAGATCGCACGTTTTGGGTCCAGATGGTGGAGCCTCTCTTCCTCTCTGGAAGGGTGCGGAGGCGGAAAGAAAGTGGGCAAGGTGATAGTTTGCCCAGTATGGAAGGCAGTAATAACCTTTGGCAAAAAGGATGGACGTGTGCGTAGCACAACCTTGTCCAGATGAACAGACAGAAAAGGAGGTTGACATGAAAGAGCCTGGAGCTCACTCACGCGCCTAGCGGAGGTGATGGCAACCAGGAAAGCAGTCTTCAAGGTTAATAAACGAAGAGGACAGTTGTGAAGCGGCTCAAAGGGAGCGCACATCAAATAAGTAAGAACTAGATTCAAGTCCCACTGTGGCATCACAAACGGAATAGGAGGGAAAAGGTGAGTTATGCCTTTGAAAAATCTATTTACAAAAGGGGACTTGAAAAGAGAGGGCTGATCAGGTAGCCTGAGAAAGGCTGAAATTGCAGAAAGGTAGCCCTTGATAGTGCCCAGAGCAGAGCCCTGCTGGGCTAAAGAGAGAAGGAACAGTAGGACCTCAGAAAGACGGGCAGAAAGGGGATCCACAGCCTTTGCTGTGCACCATGCCACAAATTTGTTCCACCTGCAGGCGTATACCGATTTAGTGAAGGGACGCCTGGCTGCCAGAATGACATCACATACTTCGGGAGGCAAGTGAAATGGAATCAACTGTCGCCGCTCAATCTCCACGCAAGGAGGTGGAGGCTGGACAGGTTCGGGTGGAGGACCGTCCCCTGCTGCTGCGACAGAAGATCCTCCCGAAGAGGCAGTCGGATCGGGGGATCCACGCACATACGGAGTAGCTCGGGATACCAAACTCTTCGAGCCCAGTCCGGAGCCACAAGAATGACTTGGGCCCGGTCGCGTCTGATCTTCTTCAGCACTCTGGGTAGAACTGGTATAGGCGGAAAGGCGCGTACAATAGACCGCATCTCCACTTGCAACGAAAAGCGTCGCCGAGCAAGTGCCGCCTTGGAAATTCCAACGCACAGAACTGCTGACATTGCGCGTTCTCTTCGGCGGCGAATAGATCTAACCAAGGCGCTCCCCACTGTTGAAAGAGACCTTGCGCCACGTCCGAGTGAAGACGCCATTCGTGATCCATCATGCACCTGCGGCTGAGTTTGTCCGCCCTGGCGTTTAGGGAACCTGCCAGCTGATGAACCACCAGGGAAATGCCCTGATGTTCCAGCCATGTCCAGAGGCGCAGAGCCTCCTGACATAGGGTCCACGACCACACCCCGCCCTGTTTATTGCAGTACCACATGGCGGTGGTGTTGTCTGTGAACACCTGCACTACTCTCCCTGTGACAGAGGGAAGGAATACTTTGAGTGCAAGTAGGATCGCCCGGAGCTCCCGAAGGTTGATATGGAGCTTGGACTCTGCCGGAGACCAGAGGCCTCTGATCTCCGCCTCTCCCATGTGGCCGTCCCATCCCAGGAGGGACGCGTCCGTCACCACTGTGTGCTCTGGTTGGGGAAGGGAGAGGGATCTGCCGCTGACCCAATGCTGGTACGTGAGCCACCACTGCAACTGTCTTGCAGTGCCCTCCGAGATAGATCTGGACGCAATCGGACAGATTCCCCTGATGCTGCACCCACTGGAACTTCAGGTCCCACTGCAGAGCCCGCATATGCCATCTGGCATGATTGATCAGCAGGACGCAGGAGGCCATGAGGCCCAGCAGCCTCAAGGTCATCCTGACCGAAACCCAGGACAAGGGTTGAAAGATTGGAATCATAGCCCGAATATCCCGGACTCGATGTTCGGGAGGTTAGACCCGAAACTGCGCTGTGTCCAGAACTGCTCCGATGAAGAGGAGCTTCTGAGAGGGAATCAGGTGCGACTTCGGCACGTTGATGGAGAACCCCAGCAAATGCAGGAGGTCGGCCGTAGTCTGGAGGTGGGAGACGACTGCCTGGGGCGAGCCCGCCTTCAACAACCAGTCGTCGAGATAGGGGAAGACTGAAACCCCTGATCTGCGCAGATGAGCTGCGACCATCGCCATCACTTTCGTGAACACCCGAGGGGCGATGGTAAGGCCGAAAGGAAGCACGGTAAACTGAAAATGCTCGTGGCCTACCGTGAACCGCAGGTAACGCCTGTGGGCCGGCAGGACGGGGATATGAAAGTAAGCGTCCTGCAAGTCCAACGCTACCATCCAGTCTTGAGGGTCGAGGGCAGACAAGACCTGAGCAAGTGTGAGCATCTTGAACTTGTCCTTTCGGAGGAAGAGATTGACGTTCCGAAGTTCCAAGATAGGACGCAGGCCCTTGTCCTTCTTTGGAATCAGAAAGTAGTGGGAATAACAACCACGACCTACTTCTGGCGTTGGAACGCGCTCTATGGCCCCCTTGGCCAAGAGGGCCACAACTTCCTGCTGGAGAAGTGCCAAGTGATCCCCCGATATGCGGTGGTATTGAGGTGGCATGGCTGGAGGGGTAGTCTCGAAGGGGAGGGAGTAGCCCCTTCGGAATATTTGTAAAACCCACCTGTCCGACGTGATGGTGCGCCAGTGGGGGAGGTGATGGCGAAGCCTTCCACCCACTGGCGTTTGGTGGGCCTGAAAGGTCAGACTAGGAAGGTTTGGAGGCAGTGGTGGCTGGGGTGGTGGTGGACTTACCCGCCCGCTGGCCCCCTGAACCGCCACGGCGGTTCCCACGTACGCGGCCGCGCGTGGACTGTTGCGCCGGCCTGTGGCTCTGTTGCGAAGGTGGTGGGTTGCCCCTTCCGCGAGCACGAAAGGAGCGAAAGGCAGAAAGCTGAGGAGGCCGTGTGGCCTAAAGGCCCAAGGACTTGGCCGTAGCGCATGAGTCCTTAAATCTCTCCAAAGCACTGTCTGCCTTGTTGCCAAAGAGGTGAATGCCATCGAAGGGCATGTCCATTAAAGTGTTTTGGACATCCCCCAAAAAGCCGGTAGTCCTCAGCCAGGCGTGGGGGCGGAGCACCACCGTCGTGGAAATCGCCCTGCCTAGCGAGTCGGCGGTATCAAGCCCACAACGGATTGTGAACTTGGCTGCATCTCTCCCCTCAGCAATAGCCTGGGAGAGTGCCGTCCGTGCCTCCTCCGGACAGCTGGGCAGCACCTGCGCTACCGTATCCCACAAGGAGTGCGAATAACGGCCCAAGAGGCATGCAGTGTTCACAGACCGCAGCCCTAGGCTGGCGGAAGAAAAAATCTTCTTTCCATACTGTTCCAGCCTCTTGGATTCCCTATCCGGGGTTGCGGAAGGAAATGCGCTTGGGGAAGCAGAGGCTTGGACAACCAAGCTCTCAGGGGTGGGGTGTTGAGAGAGGAAAAGGGAGTCGCCCCTGGCCGGGCGATGGAGTCGGGCCACGTTCCTGTCCACAGGAGCCCCTGTGCTGGGCTTGGACCAGGAGCCCAGAAGAACGTCAGAAAGTGCTTCATTAAAGGGCAGCAGTGGCTCCGCAGAGGAAACTGCTGGCTGAAGCACTTCTGTCAGGAGGTTAGTCCTGACGGCCACAGTAGGTAGCTGAAGGTGGAGTGCCTCAGCAACCCTACGCAACACCACAGAAAAACTAGCGCCCTCCTCCGTAGCCACGGTAGGAGCAGACATCATGCCAAGGTCTGGAGAGGTGTCCAGGCCACTGGCGTCCCCCAGCTCCTCAGCCCAGTCCGGGTCATACTCACATTGAGCTGTGAGAGGGTCTTCAGACCCCTCCCAGTCCTCCCCTTCCTCCTCTTGCTGTTGGACAGGCTGAAAAGGAGGAGGATGGATATAGGGAAACAGATTCCCAAACGGCGTCGGAATCGGCGTCGGCCGACACCGTTCCGGCACCGTATCCACGTCGGGGCTGAAACCGGGGCCGACGTCGCCCGGCGTGCCGGGCGACGTCCAATGTGGTCCCGGTGGGGTCGACGTCGGTGGAGGGGTCACTAGGTCAACCGGCGTCGACCGGGATCCACAACGGAATTCATGGGAGTCCTGCGGCGCCGGAGCCGACGCCGGAGCCACCGGCGTCAAAGGGCGAGGACTCCCAGTCGGGTCCGCGGGGCCCGAAGGTGCACAGGAGGGGCCCGACGGCCCAAATAGGCGACCCATAGCAGACAGGAATTCCTGTATCTGGGCCGGAGTCGCCGATGAACCTGGGAAGGGCGGGTAGGTCACCGACGACTGCGTAGGCTCTGCCGGAGCCGCGGGGGAGGCACCACCCATACCCTCAGCCGAGTCGCACGACCGGTGAGGAGAAGTCGAAGAACGAGGACGTTTCTTCGGCTTCTTTTTGTGCTTTGCCTTACCTGACCCCGAGTGCGAAGACTTCGATTCGGACGACTTCTGACGTGGGCAGCTCCGCGACCGGTCCCTCGACCTCCCTCTGGACCGGGACCTCTGACGGCGCAGAGCGGACTGCCGGGCTTCAAGCAGCTTTCGGGACCGCTCCCGCAAAGTCTTCGGCGCCATGGCCCGGCAATCGGGGCACGACTTGGGGTCGTGGTCGCGCCCCAGGCAGAAGAGACACGCGGTGCGGTCCGTCACCGACATCATGCGATGACAGTCCTCGCAAGATTTAAACCCGGGCATCCCTGACTGCACCAGGAGTCGAAGCGACTCAAAAAAGTTGAGAAAAATCTCCAAAAACGCAGTCAAAAATTGACTGGGGGTACCGCTCTCTCCGGATCTGCGCTTGCTGCTGCGGAAAAAGAAAGAACTGACGTCAGCGCGCGAGGGTGGCGTCTAAGTAGCTGCCGCGACGTCATCCCGGCGACCACGACGCCTACGACGGACGCAGAGCCGCACGACGCCACCTTCCCAAGCGCAGGGGTACTGCTGACAAAAACTTTCCGGATCCAGACGACGCCTGGGGATATTCTAAGGTAAGGAATCTATCACTACGTGTTTCTTTCAGATAGTTCTGTTTGGTGGTCGAGAGCCCCTAAACTGTTAAATGTTGCAAATGTGCACTTCACCCTGTGAGAGAGGAGTCTGTTGCGAGCACGATCTGTGGAATAGGGTCGATAAACGGCCACCCCTTTGATAGATTTTGTGTGTTCCACCACTGCAGAGAGCGATGAGTACGGCTGTCTACCAACACTAGATCTTTTAGCAGACGTTGTGATTGATTCCACTGATGTGCTAAGCCTTCTTGTAGAGGACGCACATTTAGTCTTGCATAAGGCACTATTGCAATGCATGACGCCACCATCCCTAGTAATTGCATGAAGGTCCTGACTGGGCGATACTGGCTGTTTTAGAACTGAAGTAGCAGTGTTTGAAAATAAGTATTCTGGCTGTATTGGAATATGCTAGAGCCATTTGAGTGTTTAGAATAGCTCCTAGATATGGTTGCAGTTGTGAGAGTTGAAGATGGGATTTCTGTGCATTGACAGTAAATCCCAAATGATGTAGAAGGTTTATGGTAGTTTGAGTGTGTTGTAAACACTTGAGATTTATGTTGGCTTTTATGAGCCAATCGTCTACTTATGGAAAGACATGAATTTGCTGTCTTCGTAGATGAGCTGCTGCTACTACTGCTAGGCCTTTGGTGAACACGCTGGGTGCAGCTGTTACTCCGAATGGGAGAACTTTGAAATGATAATGCCTTTGTTCTATTACAAATCTGAGGTATTTGTGATGTGCTGGGTGAATGGGAATGTTAAAGTAAGAGTCCCTTAAGTCCAGTGTTGACAAAGTCGCCTTGTTGTAAAAGCGGAAGCACCTGTTGAAGTGTGACCAGATGGAAGTATTCTGGTGATATGCATACGTTTAATGGCCTGAGGTCTAAGATTGGCCTTAACGAACCGTCCTTTTTGGGAATTAGGAAGTAGAGTGAATACACACCTGATCCTTGATGTTGTAGTGGAACTGGTTCTATAGCTCCTTTTGTTAGAAGAGCTTGTACTTCTTGTTTGAGCAGATGTTGGTGCTGTAATGAGAGTTTGTGAGTGCGAAGTGGAATATTGGGTGGGTTACTTGTGAGCTCCAGGCAATAACCATGTTGGATTATGTTCAATAGCCATTTATCTGATGTTCTTCATTGCCAAATGGGAAGAAACTGTTGCAGTTTCCCCTGACAGGTGATGAATGATCGAGGGGAAGTGATATGAAGTCACTGCTTGTTGGGGAATGCAAAGGTGCATGTTGGTGTGTGTCTGCCTTTTCCTTTAAAATAGTTTCCTCTGTACCCACCCTTGTAGAATCCTCTAAAGGGGGAGGATTGTGTCTGGGTTTTATATGAAGATGAGGCCGCATCTGTGGTATTAGTTTTGGAGCCTCCTCTATAAAAATGAGCTGCAAAAGGAGCCTCTGTTAGAAGGAGACAGATTTTGCCACTTCTGTAGCCTTTTTCATTTTTTCAATGATTAGTCCACTTGAGGCCCAAAGAGGTATACCTTGTCAAAAGGGGCATTGAGGGTAGTTTGTTGAATTTCTGGTTTGAAACCAGATATTCTTAACCATGTGTGTCTTTTGAGGAGAATCCTGGTGTTGACTCCTCTGCCTGCCATGTCAGCAGCATCTAACACGCATCTAATATAGGAATTGGAAATTACTTTCCCTTCCTGTACTAGTTCTTGCCCTCTTTTCTTGTGTTCTTCTGGGAGATATTGCAATAAATCTTCCATTTCGTCCCAGTGAGCCCTATAATACCTAGCCAACAAATCTTGTGTATTGGCTATACGCCAATGGTTAGCTAACTGAGCAGATACCCTTTTGCCTGAGGCCTCTATTAATTTTGATTCTTTATCTGGAGGTGATGCCTCTCCTGGGGTTTGTGAATTTGCTCTTTTACAAGCATTAGAGAACTAAAGAATCCAAAGGAAGCTGGCCCGTAATAAAAACTGGGTCAGATGGTGGGAGTTTATTGTCCACCCTAGGTGTTATGATACATGCCCTCATTGGATCTTTAAAAATGTCTTTAGCATGTCTCATCCTACCTTTCAACATAGGCTACGACTGTGATGTTCTATGTGTGTTTCCTAAAGTTTCAAAAAGGAAATCTTCTAGGGATTCCTTCTGTAAAGTTACACCATGGTACGTGGCTGCCCTGATATGAAGTATTATCATCAGGAAGGGAAGGTTTAGCAGGGTATAGACCTGAATCTGTAAATACAGGTGGATCTATATTATAATCTTCCCATGGATCTGGTGGTGGCTGATAAGTGTCATTCCCATCCCCTGTATTAGGATCTGTACCTGGAGAGCCTTGTGGTGTGATGTTTAGAGGGTCTGGTATAATAGGTACTGGTGAAGAAGGTGGAGGGGTTTAAAGAATGTGGTGAATAGGGCTAGGACCCATGTCCTTTTTAAGAGGGATTTTATATCCAGTATCCATCTTCCTTTTACTGGCTTTATTGTATTATGTCCAGTGTCAGGATTTATATGGATTTTCTTTTGTTTTGGATCCAGCTTTTGTTTCATAGCTTCCAGAATTGGCTCCAGAGGCTTTAAAGGAGCATCTTTCTGTTTCTGTGCCGAAATTTTCGGTACTGAGCTGGATATATCCTTATCTTTTGGAACCGAAGGTTTTGTAACCGAAAGGGGTATCATCTCGGCTCGAGCCTGAGCCAGAAGGCTTGACTTGCTGTTTCGGTGCCGAGCTGAAGGGTGGGGCGTTGGAATCAGAGTCTTAGTGCCTACCATGGCCTGATGGCAGTGATGGCCCAGAAGCCTTTTGTTTGGTGGAGGCAGATTTTGTGGGCAAAGGGGCTTTAGTACTCACGGCACCCTGTCCAGCTGGAACGTCGTGGGGCTCTAGTTCGATCTTCAACTCGGAATCGGAGTCCTGGACGGAGAAGGCTTCTTCCTCTTCCGCTGCCGACGCTTCCATTTCTTCTTGCTCGGTATCTTCTGCTAAGATATCGTGGGAAGTCCTCGATACTCTGCCTCTGCATTTCTTTTCGTCGAGCCCAACGGTCCTGCAGAGTCTTTTTGGATTGAAACGACCAGCAAGCACCGCAGGCTTCTTTATGTTCCGAGGAGAGACAAAAGTTACAAACCTTATGAAGGTCGGTGCACGGGTATCTGGAATGGCACCTAGGACAGAAACAGAGTCCATTCCATCGGCAGAAGACTCGATAATAGATCTTCATGTGTAAGTCAGATAAAGGAAAGACTAGGCCCGAAGGCCGCAGTTGGAGTTTCCAGATTCGATAATTAAAGTTTTCTGTATTTTGACATGCGGATGATAGAAGATGTGATTGAAAAAATACCCACGAGGGTAGAGTGAATTGCGCACCGAAGGGATTCCGATTAACTATTTCGAATTTGAGCACCGCAATACACGTCCAAACACATTGGTAAAAAGAAAACAATCTAACAATGGAGTAAATGCCCATGCGCACCATCACCGAAAGGAGGAGTCACCTTACCTTGTGACTGAAAAAGACTTCTTCAAAGACAAACAATTTACAAACATACGGACCCAACACTAGATGGCAGGAGTATGCAACGCATGTGTATCTACAGCACACATGCCTCGAACACATTTTTCCGAGCAATGACACTACATCGTCACCAGGTGGCACCATGCAATTGCAGACAGGAGTCGGGTCCTGTATGCGACGTCAACGGAATATATTAAGCACCCATCAGGTTGCTGACATCAGTTCCAAAATGTGTTTTCTGCTCCTCATTGACGCAGCGCAAATTTCTCTCGGTGGAGCACTGACAAAATACTCTGCTTTTGACAGTTACTTCATCAAGCGTCTTGCAGACGGTGCAGAAAAAAGATGTTCCTTTTAGATCCCCATGACAGGTGTTGGGGGATGGTCAGGCCAAGACGCCGCAGTCTGTGACTTTAGCACCTGCTCGCACCCAAAGGAGAGCAGAAAAGCAAGTTAGTTTTACTGAGACCTGCAAGGAGACACCTACCACCAAGCAGACTTCCTCTCCCAAAGGTAAGTCACCTTTTCAGGTAACATTCTCCTATGAGATCTTCTCATAGAAACAAAATGCACAAGTCTTACTCAAGGAAGCAGTCCACTTCCAGGGACTGTTCAAAGTCTCAGCACTGTTAACCAGCGTTGGACTATTCCTCAAAATAAAATAAGTTACTTACTGTAACTGTGGTTCTCCAGTATTGGTATCTTTCATAGATTCAAATGCTTGAATCATTTCCCGTCATCAAAGTGGGAGTCCCACAGTACATTAAAAGCAGTAAGTAATAACTTTAACATTAAAGTTAATGGAGAAAAAACTCACTTTAATATCTCGTCCTAATCATTAGGAATAGTCCAAAGACCAGCCAATAAGGTGACAGCACCCTTTAGAACCCTCCCCACAGAGGCTTCAGGCTCTCAGATTTTCTAGCACAAGTGAGATTTAACGCATATTAGATAGCTAGGCAGCCCCTATGGGGAGCAGGGTGGGTCTGATGTGAATCTATTAAAGATACCAATACTGGAGAACCACAGTTACAGGTAAGTAACTTATTTTCTTCTCCAGCATTGGATCTTTCATAGATTCACATGCTTGAATCAGAATAGATAAAAGTTCTACATTGGGAATATATTCCTATATGAGACAAAAACATACTTAACCCATGATGTATGTTGTGTGTATATATATATATATATATATATATATATATATATATATATATATATATATATATATATATATATATATATATAGATCTACATCCACATATCAACATCAATACAAATACATATATATGTTTATTAAATGTTAACTCTGTTGTAAACAACATAACAAGTATAATGGAACCATATAGGAAGGTGGGAAGTAAAAGAGGCTCACCTTATTGAAAGAGAACTGCTTGTCCTACAGCTGCATCAGCGTCATTTGCGGCTTCCAAACAGTAATGCCGTGTAAAAGTGTGCCTAGTGGACCAGGTGTCTGCTCTGCAGAACTGTTGTATGGGCACACCGGCAAAGAGGGCATATGAAGAGGAAACCGCTCTGGTTGACTGAGCTTTCGCTGTAGAAGATAGTCGTTTGCCCGCTTGCTGATGGCGTAACTGTATGGCTGCTGATATCCATCGCGCTATAGTCTGTTAAGTTACAGGATATCCTTTCCTGACGTTTCCATATGCCAAAAACAGTTGCTCTGCCTTGCGTATGCTGGTGGTCTTCTGCAAATAGAATCTAATACATCTCTTGAGAGCCAAGGAATGCAATGATCTTTCCGCTGGTGTTTGAGGACTTGGGGAAAATGTCTTTAAGACGACTGGCTCATTTAAATGAAAATCCAATGGGACCTTAGGGATGAAAGTTGAATTGGTACGAAGGATTACAGAGTCCTTTGTGAATTGAAGAAAAGGGTGTTGAATAGTGAAAGCTTGTATCTCGCTTACTCGTCTAGCTGATGTAAGTGCTAGCAGATGGGATGTTTTCCATGTGATATATTTGAGCTCAGCTCTATGAAGGATAAGTTACTTACCTGTAATCCTAGTTCTCTTCCAGGGGTATCCTCATCAAAGTCATAAGCACTGAATATTCCCGCCCATGTGCGGGGACCCCGGAAGTAATATAAAAATTATATATGGAAATCACATATATACAGCTCTACATATATGTATATACATATATTATTTTTTCTTATACCAATGCAGCTCCCAATAGGAGGCTAAACAATGTAATTACACACATAAAGACTGTATTTGCCAATATATAAAAAAACCAGAGGGCAATTAGTACTTGAACTCTGTTTTTTAATGAGCAAAGTACTCATAAAGAGTAAAACTGCAAATTAAGTAGACATTGTTAGCCTACAGGCTGCATTGTAAACCAATGGCATAGAAAATGAAAGCATTTTCAACAAAAACTGGCACCGTGCCTTTAAGGCAGCCATGACCCCTAGCTTCCCATCATGCCTCAGGGGTGACAGTTAGGTCAGTTGTTCTTTGCATAACCCTGAAGGTCAGGGCACAAAGATATCCTTTAACACTTTAGAAACACCTCATTTACCTGGGGAGGCGGGTGGGTTGCTTATGACTTTGATGAGGCTACCCCTGGAAGAGAACTAGGATTACAGGTAAGTAACTTATCCTTCTCTTCCAGGGGATCCTCATCAATAGTCATAAGCACTGAATAGAATAGCAAGCCCATCAACCATCTGCAGGTAAATGAGAGTAAAATGACCCAACAAAAAATAACAGCCGAAATCAGCTGTTGAACAGATTCCGCAAGGAGGCCTGGCCTACTTGGGTGTCTGCTCTGGTGTCGGACTCCAGCCAGTAGTGCCTCGTAAATGTATGGACGGACCTCCAAGTTGCCGCCTTACATATTTCAGACATGGGCACATTATGAAGAAAAGCAGTAGTAGCCGCTTTTGCTCTGGTAGAATGCGCTTTGGGAGTAACTCCCAGGGGCTTCTGCGCTAATTGATAAGCAAGCTTGATACATGAAACTATCCATCTGGAGATGGAACGCTTTGAAGCTGCGAAACCAGATCTGATCGACCCATAGTTAACAAATAGTTGATCAGATTTTCTTATAGACCTGGACCGATCCAGATACAATTTTAAAACCCTTTTCAGGTCCAGAGAATGCAAAGCCCTCTCAGCTGGAGTGGAGGGATTGGGAAAAAAGGTGGGTAGAGAGATGGTCTGATTCACATGAAAATCTGACACCACCTTTGGAAGGAAAGAGGGGTGCGTCCTCAACACAACCCTGTTAAGATGGAAGACTCTATAAGGTTCTTTAGAGCAGAGAGCCTGTATTTCACTCACTCTGCGAGCTGACGTGATCGCTACCAAGAAAGCCGCCTTCCAAGAAAGATGCTGTAAGGTTGCTTTGTGTATGGGTTCAAAAGGCGGACCCATCAATTTTGATAGCACCAGGTTTAGCTCCCAGGGTGGTGAAGGAGGCCGGACCGGAGGGTAGACCTTTAAACCCTGCAAAAAATCCTTAACAGCTTGTAACTGGAATAAGGAAGGTTGACTTCTATATGCAGTTATAGCTGCTAAATGCACCTTAATGGAAGAAAACTTCAACCCTGCTTTCGCCAGATAAAGTAGGTAAGGAAGGATGACCTCTTCCTGACCCTTGGTTGGATTACAATTGTTTTGCATACACCACATGTAAAACCGTTTCCACTTGCATGCATACGAATGCCTCGTGGACGGTCTTCTTGCTTCCTTCAAGATGGACATGCAGTCCTGCGGTAGTCCTAGGTGGCCGTACTGGAGGACCTCAGGAGCCATGCTGCCAAGTTCAGTGAGGGAAGGTTGGGGTGATGAATCCTCCCGTTCATCTTGGACAGCAGGTCCGGTCTGCACGGCAGCTTCTTGTGAGGGCACTCTGATAGGTGCAGAAGGTCCGGGTACCACCATTGTCTCAGCCAGTCCGGGGCAATTAGTATCATCCTCGTGCACGAATGGGACAGCTTGGTCACCACCTTCGGGATCAGCGGAAGGGGTGGAAAGGCGTACACAAATGCCCTTGACCAGTCTATCAAAAGGGCATTCCCTTTCGATCCTGGTCGGTAGAACCGTGAGGCGAAGTCTCGGCATTTGGTATTTTCGTCGTCCGCGAAGAGGTCGATGGTGGGACGACCCCATGACTGGAAGATGTCTTCGACGACCTCGTCGTTGAGAACCCAGTCTTCTCTGTCTTCGAAGTGACGGCTGAGCGCATCCGCTCTCACGTTCTGTTCTCCCGGCAGGTGGACTGCTGTGACTGACAGATTCCGAGCGGGAGCCAATGCCAGAATGTTTGAGCCTCCAGGGAAAGTGTGCGTGAGCGAGTTCCCCCCTGTTTGTTCAGGTAGTTCATGGTGGTGGTGTTGTCCGTCTGTACTAATACTGAGGTTGCCTGAATCGAGGGGAGGAAAGCTTTGAGGGCTAGGTGAACTGCTCTCAGCTCTAACATGTTGATGTGATAGGATCGCTCTTTTGGAGACCACAGTCCTTGAGTCTGGAGAGGTCCCATGTGGGCCCCCCAACCCTGCAGCGAGGCGTCCGTGATCAGTGTCTGAGCAGGCGGAGATTGATGGAAAGGAATTCCGACTTGCATATTTCGTTTTCTCATCCACCAAGGTATGGACGCTCGAGCCGCGTTTGAGAGACTTATTTTGTCGTCCCAGCGAGCTGTCTGCTGGTCCCACTTGTCCTCCAGATCCTGCTGAAGAGGACGCATTCGTAGTCTGGCATTGGGAACCAGGAAGATGCAGGATGCCATCGACCCTAGCAGGGAGGCAATCCGACGCACAGGCAGTTTTCTGTTGTGCAGAACCAGCTGGCATTTCTGTATGAGGGAACACTGTCTCTCCTCCGAAGGAAACACTTTTCCTACCGCGGAGTCTAGCAGAGCTCCTAAGAAATGTATTTTCTGCGTTGGCTGTAAAGTTGACTTGGCGAAATTCACATGCAGGCCCAGCCGGTGACAGCTCGAGACAGCTCAAGAAATGACTCCTCACGCTGTCTGGGGAAGGGCCTTTCAACAGCCAGTCGTCCAAGTACGGGTACAGGAAGACGCCCCTGCGGCGCAGTGCGGCTGCCACCACCGCCATGCACTTCGTGAACACTCTGGGGGCTGACTTCAACCCGAAGGGTAGAACCTTGAACTGGTAATGAGCGGATCACACCAGGAATCGCAGGTACTGTCTGTGATGCTGATTGATCGGGACGTGAAAGTATGCATCTTGCAGATCCAGCGAACACATCCAATCCCCCTGTCTGAGATTTGGATATATTTGATGGAGAGCCAACATGCGAAACTTTTCCTTTTTGATGGATAGGTTGAGTGTCCGCAAGTCCAGAATGGGTCTGTACTCTGCTTTTTGGGCCTTTTTCTTTACCAAAAAATATCTTGAGTAAACCCCTTTCCCTCTTTGAGATACTGGCACCCTCTCGATGGCTGACTTTCTGAGAAGGGTGGCAACCTCTTTCTGCAAGACTTTTAACTGGTGACACGAAGGTGGACCTGTAGGGATTGAGGGGGGACGGTGTTGAAAACGTAGAGTACCCATTCTGCAGCGTAGCTAGCACCCACCGATCCTTTGTGATAGCTCGCCACTCTTCGAGATGATTTGCGATACTTCCCCCCACTGGAGTGGTGAACGGCGACAGGGGAAGTGAGTACTCATTGCTTTGACTGCGTCTTGGCGGAGTTGTTGCCTTGATGCTGGTTTCTTCCTCCTCTGGAGGGACGTCTGCCCCGATACTGCGATCTTTGCTGGCCTTGCTGATCCTGATTTTTCTGCCAATAAGGGGTTTGAACCCTCTGTTGGGAGGATCGCCGATTGTAAGGGCGGAATCTCTTACGGAATTCCTTTTTCTTTTCAAGGCCCACAGCCTTAAGCGTCTCCAGTTCCGTTTTCATCCGTGCCATCTCTTCATCCGTGTGAGCCCCGAACAAAGAGGAACCGGAGAACGGAAGATTGAGGATGCGTGACTGCGCTTCTGGCTTGAGCGCTGTAAGTCGTAGCCAAGATGTTCTTCTTGCGCATACCCCATGAGCATAAGCATGTGCCGAAAGGGTAGCTCCATCCGCCGCAGCACTGATGACGTGGTTAGACACCTGACTGCCCTCTGTTAGGATTTCTTCAAAATCCTTGCGGTCTTCCTGTGGCAACTTTTCAGTGAATCTCTGTAGTGAGTCCCACAGAGATCTGTCGTAGAGGCCCAGGAGCGCCGCTGCATTGGAGACCTTCAACATGGAGGCCGAAGTGCCACAAACCTTCCTTCCCCAGGAATCCTGCGTCTTACTCTCCTTGTCTGGTGGGACAGTGGAGGAGGATGCCACCGCATGGGTCTTCTTTGCCGCAGCAATTATGACTGAATCCGGTGGAGGGTCAGCTCTGAGGAAGAGCGGGTCATCCTCTGGTGAACGGTACTTTTTTAAGATTCTCGCTGGAGCGGTCTTAACACTCGCTGGCGTGAGAAAGATGTCCATCACTGGCTCTATGAGGCCTGGTACCAAGGGAAGCAGAGGTTTAGCTGCTGCTCTTTGGTGTAGAGTCTCAAAAATCACAGAGGACTTGCTTTGACGAGTTGGCATAGGGATACCCAGCTTTACAGCTCCTCTGCCAAGAATGTCCTGAAAAGTGTAGACGTCGTCCACCGGAGAGACCCTCGACGGTGGACTGTCAGTCAAAGTCGGCGAGTAGTCTCTATGGGGTGTATGAGTGGAAGAAGAGGACTGAGTAGGGGATCTGTGTGCTCTCCTCCTGCTTCTTGATCTAGACCTCCTCCTGTGTCAGTGCACAGGGGTGCGGCTGCGAGCTCTGGTTCTTGAAGGAGATCGCTCTTTATCCGCAATTAAACGAGCCAACGGAGATCTGTCTGTCGCCTTGTCAGTAGCCCAGTGATGCAAAGGCCTGTACCATCGTGGTGACAAATGGATGGAAGGCGATCTGCGCCTCTCTCTTACCTTAGGAGACTGTGCAGGAGGAGTGAGGTTCACCTCTTCATGTGCTGACCTTGTTGGGGAATCTTGGTGACCCCCTGACACTGGGCTGCTGGACGTCGAGACCACCACCTCCGGGGATCTGGATGTTGACCCTCGGTGAGAACTGGGAGAACCTGAAGGTGACGAAGAAAGGCTCACTGGAGGTGAGGCGTCTCCAGAAGGGCGCTTTGACGTTGATCTGGAGCGTCTATGCGCCGATTGCCCTCTCAACGGAGACGTATGCCTCGACGTTGACTTTCTTCTCTTAGAAGGTGGAGTTGATCCTGCAGCAGAACGCCTTCTCGACGTCGAACGTCTCTCCGACGCCGAACGTCTCTCCGACGCCGATGCAGTGTCATGCTTCGACGTTCTCTGCACCCTCTCAGAAGATTGCTGCTTCGACGTCGACCGGCGTTGGGCTGCCGGAGACGGAGGTCTCGGTGCCGAAGAACCATGTACTGATCTCGGCGGTGTTGTCCGTCTCGACGGCGAGGAACGATGGATCGACATCGGAGAGCCTTGTCCCGACGTCTGCTTCGACGCCGAAGGAGGTGTCCTGTGTCTCGACGCCAAAGATCGTTGGATTGATCTCGGCGGAGACCTGCGCCTCGACGTCGATCGGCAATGATGAGGCGACGACGGAGTGATGTGTCTCGACGTCGATCGCCGTTGGTGAGGCGACGACGGAGCGCTGTGCCTCGATGTCGATCGCCGCTGCGACGACGGAGTGATCTGCCTCGACGTCGAACGCACAACCTGCGCCGACGGAGACCTGTCTCTCGACGTTGAGCGTCGCCTGCTTGACGTCAACGGAGGACCTGTAACCTTCGTCGACGATGATTTCGTTGTCGAGGGATGATGCGCCGGCATCACCGAAGTCTTCGACGCCGATTTCTTCGTCGCCGGCAGCTTCGACGTCGATCCCGACGCCGACAAACAGGTCGGGACTTTTCCTCTCGACGTCGACCGAGTTCTCTTCTTCTGCTGCCTCACAGGAGACCTACCTCTTTCAGAGAGGCCATAAAGACGAATCCTGTCCCTCTCCTTGATGGTCCTTCTTGACAACTTCTTACAATGGTGGCAGTTGTCAGAAGAGTGGGACTCGGGGAGGCAGAGAATACACACAGGATGTGTATCTGTTCTGGCCTTCTTCTTGCCACAGGACGGGCAAGGGTCGAATAAAGAAGGCATTTTTAACCAAAATAAACCTTTTCTGTCACACAAAAAAGGTGTTACTTGCACTCTAAGACAAAAAGACCGAGTGAAAGTAGAAAAACTAGATTTCTAGAAGATATTTTTGACAGAAAGTCAAAAAAAAAGCAAGAGCTGAAAATCCAGGGTCCTGACTGAAGGAGCCGGAAAGAACAACTGACCTGTCACCCCTGAGGCATGATGGGAAGCTAGGGGTCATGGCTGCCTTAAAGGCAAGGTGCCAGTTTTTGTTGAAAATGCTTTCATTTTCTATGCTATTGGTTTGCAATGCAGCCTGTAGGCTAACAATGTCTACTTAATTTGCAGTTTTACTCTTTATGAGTACTTTGCTCATTAAAAAACAGAGTTCAAGTACTAATTGCCCTCTGGTGTTTTTATATATTGGCAAATACAGTCTTTATGTGTGTAATTACATTGTTTAGCCTCCTATTGGGAGCTGCATTGGTATGAGAAAAAATAATATATGTATATACATATGTAGAGCTGTATATATGTGATTTCCATATATAATTTTTATATTACTTCCGGGGTCTCCGCACATGGGCGGGAATATTCAGTGCTTATGACTATTGATGAGGATCCCCTGGAAGAGAATTGGCTCAAACGGTCTTTTCATTAGTTGAACAAGCACAATATTGAGATGCCAAGGTGGCGGTGGCCGCTTTATTGGTGGGAACATCCTAAATAATCCCTTTAGAAATTGTTTTATGATTCTTGAAGAGCAAAGTGATTGCAAACTATTATGTCGTCGAAATCTGGATATTGCGGCAAGGTGGACCTTTATGAAGAGTGAGAGAGACCGGATCTTGCCAACTGGAGGAGAAACTGAAGCATCTGCTCTGGTGGTGACTGAATAGGATGCAACTTGGAGTTTGAGTACCAGTGACAGAATCTTTTCCATTTGAGCTTGTATGTTTTAATAGTGGACCGTGCCATAGCATTAGGAAGGACTTCAGACATTCAGCCGGGATGGCTAAATTGGCGAACTCACAGTGTTCAGGAGCCAAGCAGACAATCGAAGAGATGTCGGATCTGGATGATGGACCTGCCCGTGATTAGTTGTCAACAGGTTTGGTATTGGTCGTAACTGAATGGGTTTGCACTCCGAAAGAAGGAGGAGTTCCGTAAACCAGACTGGCGGAGCCACCTGGGTGCTATGAGCAGTATCCGACAAGGTTCTTTCTTCACTTTCCGGAGCACCCTTGGGATTAACGGAATCGGAGGAAAAGCGTAGGCATATATCTTTGACCATTTGATAAAAAACACATTCCCCCACGATCCATGTTGGGGTACCCAACTGGTGAAGTATGGGCATTTGCGGTTCTGACTGGTCGCAAACAGATCCAAACTTGGTTTGCCCCACAATTGAAAGAGGTGGTCCACAGTGGTTTATGCAGTTCCCACTCATGGCTGACAGAGCTTGCCCTGCTCAGGGAATCTGCAAGACTATTGGGCACTCATGGAACATGTTCCGCTGTTAAGTTTATCTTGTGTTGCATTGCCCAGTTCCATATTTGCTGAGTTTGCAGAGACAGCACAGTCAAACTTGTTCCGCCCTGATTGTTTAGAATGATAGTGCATACTTGTAGTATTGTCCGTCAGAATTAACATTGATGCTCCTAGACTCATGTAGGAAGTCGTGATACATTGACAGCTATGACTCCCCTCTGGCATAGTGACAGATTGACAGAACTCTCAAACTTGACCGGCTTCTCTGGATGGGCGAAAATAGGCATTGAGGATTTGGGGGATGTGTGGAGAAGTGGAGCCTTCATTTCCTTGGAGTCCCTAAAGCAAGAGTTCGATATGGCAACGTCTCAGACACTTCATTATTACAGGCTGGGTCACGCACTCAGGGTGCACATCCAGGAGGGAAGCATTCTCCACAACTCCTCCCGCCTGGAAGACCGCGTACTACTAGACCCTAACCAAAAACAGGGAGTCTCAGTGATTTATAAAAAGTCGCTAAACTCCTCTCCGGGCCCACTGGAACCCCTGAGGGCGAAGTGGACAGGTGACCTAGGTGACATTACAGATGAGGAATGGATGGAAGCCCTTCAGGGTCCCAGAGAAATAGCGATCCGAGCGCGATTTAGATTAATACAATTTAAGATTCTTCACAGAACATATTATTCTCGCAGTCTAATACACAAGATGGGAAGGGCGGGAGACCCTCTGTGCCCGAGGGGGGTGTGGGCAGGAGGGCTCTGTTTTCCACATCCTCTGGGAATGTCCGCTGATTCGCGGATATTGAGAGGCAGTAACTACCATCATGTCGCAGGTACTCTCAGTGGAGGTCCCACTTGAGGCAAAGGGGTTGCTGCTGTTGATACAAGGGGAAGAAGATTGGCCAGACATGCTTGAACATGGTTGGCATTAGCTGCAGGGGTATCCAAAAGGAATATTGCGCCGAAATGGGGATCGAGGCTCATACCAGTGGTGGTTGACTGGAAGAGGGACCTAGACTGGTGCCAGAGGGCGGAAGAAATAGTATATCACAGTAGGGGATGCATTAAAAAATGGCAAAAAATATGGAGCCCATGGCAAGCATATCAGGCACTGGACTTGGGGTGAGGACAACCACACGAAGGGTGTTGGCTCCTACAACAGATCTATTGTAGTGTAAATGATAAATACATTGATCGTTGGCTACTTAAAGTTGTAACTATAAACCAATCACCCGATTGTAATATAACACTAAAAATTGGTCAAATGTTGATAGCACAATGTGACTGTCTCTGTAACTGCTACCAAATGTTTCATTTATCGATGTGTGATGAGCAAGTTCAATAAAAAGATTTAAAAAAATAAAAAAAACACTGATGCTCCTGAGATTTTTGAAAGGAAAGACTTCAGCGCCAGGAAAACAGCCTTGAGTTCTAACAGATTGATATGTATGGCCCATTGTTGGCTGTCCCATTTGCCCTTGACCGTTAAACCCTGCAGACGTGCTCCCCAGCCTTCGAGGGAGGAGTCTGTCGTAATTACATATTGCAGAGAGTCGATCAAGGAGCAGTGGCCTCTGGCTACATTTGGAACGTGTGTCCACCACTGAAGCGCATCTTTCATCTGTGGTGTTATCCGAATGATACCCTGGAAGGACCCTGAGATCTGTAAGCATTGACTGCCTAGTTCTTCCTGTAGGGGCCTCATGCGCAAGCCGCAGTCGGGAATTAGGGGAATGCAGGAGGAAAGCATTCCCAGTAGCGATTTGTACTTTCGTACTGAAATGGGCTTTTTTTTTTTCTTCGAGGAGTAGAGCTGCTAGCCTGCGTATCCTTTTTTGCCTTTCTTGTGAGGCGAAGGCCTTTGCCAGTAAGGTGTCTATAGTTGCTCCTAAAAGGGAATTAGTTGAGACTTTTGAACGTTGATGGACAGCCCTAGAGCCTGGAAAAGAGATAGGCACTCCGGTGTATGTCTGCTTGCCACTGAGGAGAAATTCGCTTTTATAAGGCAATCGTCCAGGTAAGGGAAAATTTGAATCCCTGCTTGTCGTAGATGAGCCACCACTGGTGCTAATACCTTGGTGAACACTTGACGCACCGAACGAAGGCCAAAGGGCAGAACTCGGAATTGATAATCAATGCCAGCCACTCCGAAGCGGAAAAGGTCCTGCTTTGGGGTGAATGGGAATGTGGAAATAGGAGTCTTGAAGATCCAAGGTAGTCTTGTGATCTCCTTGATTCAAGAGTTCTAGCACTTCCTGAAAAGACAACATAGGAGAAATTTGTTTTTTCAGGAATTTGTTGCGGTGACAAAGGTCTAAGATGGGGCACCATTCCCCCGATTTCTTTATGAGGAAAAATCTTGAATAGAGGTGGATGATTTGGAGGAATCTGTTGAAATTCCAATGTGACCGTTGGAATTTATATATAGGACCCATCTGTCTGTTATCGTAGACCATTTGGGGAGGAAACAGGAAATTTTCCCACCAACTTCTAGGGAAGTGGTGTGATTTGTGGCCGACTCCAGGGGTTCGTCACTTCTTCTTGGAGGTGTCTCTGCCTCTGAAGGATGTCTTTCCTCTATAGTGCTTGAAGGAGGTGGCAGGTGGTTGTTTGTATGATTATTGATGCTGTTGTGCCGATGAGTATCAGGATTGTCTCCGATACGGCTGAAATTGCTTGTACTGGTTGTAACCTCCCCGAAAGGAAGACTAGCTGCGGCCACGAGCACCACGAAAGGGCTGTCTTTTAAATTGCAGGGTGCCTAGTGTCTTCTCTGTGTCCGTATCCTTTTTTTATTGTTTGCAGAGCCTCATCAATGTGTTGATCAAACAGGGATCCGCCATCATAAGGCATATCGATGACCTTAGTTTGCACCTCCAGGCGAAAACAAGTGGCTCTCAACCATTCCTGCCGTCTTAGTACTGCCGCCCCAGCCAACTGACGGAAACCGGTCGACGATACGTCTACAGCACAATCAATTATTTCCGCTGAGATCCTTTCTCCTTCCTGAAGGATCTTCCTTGCTTCTGCTTTTGACTCCTCAGGCAACAAATCAATAAACGGTAAAATGTCCGACCACATTTGGCAGTCATAGCTACCTAATATTGGAAGTGAGTTTGCTGCCCTAACTGTGGTCGCTGCCATAGTAAAGAATTTCTTACCAATGGTGTCAAGATGTCTCCCGTCCCTGTCAGGAGGGGTGGACAGGGGTTAAGCTGGATTTCTGGCACAACGTTGAGCCAACTGGGAAATCACCAAATCCGGCTTTTGCTGACTGATGAGGCAGGCAGGAGAGTGGTCAGGTGCCTTGTATTTCTTTTCCAGCTTAGGTAAAACAGCTGGAATGGAAGCCAGAGTTCGCATTACCTTCAGGCCTTCCTTCCATATAAAATCCACTATGAGGATTGAACGAACCTGTCTCTTAGCTTGTTCCTTAAAATCGTATAGGAAACAATCAGACTGTTTGGTGATCATGGGGAGCTGAAATCTCTTTGCCGCCATTTCCATTAGAGTATGAAAGCCTCCTATGTCTTCCGGTGGTGAGTCTACTGGAGGCGGGGTTGACGGAGATGGTGTCTGTATCTGGTAATCGTCCCATTCGTTGGGAAGGGACACTTCTTCCAGTTCTCCTTCCTCTCTTTCTACGTCTGTAGTGTGATGATCCCCCACCTGCAGTTGCAGGTGGTGGAGATATAAGAGGTGACCCTGCAATCAAAGATGACTTAGCAACCGGAGTTTGAGGGATTGAAGTAGCCAGTTCTGATGGTGGGAATCTGCAGTAGTAATCTTCTACCATGTGTTTCAGATTTGACACTAGGGTAACAGGCATCTGAATAGTCTGCTCCCTCGGTCTATTTTGTTGGCTAGGGTCATGAGAATAGTAATAATATTCATCGTCATCCTCTTGACATTTTAGGGCTGTGTGCCACACCAAAAATGCCCTCTTCATCAGAGTCCCCATCCTCTTCATCCTCAATCAAAAAGTTCTTCTGGAGGACCAGGGGGAACCTTATTAGGAGAGGTATGGATAGGTAAAATTATTTCCTGTGAAGATCTTCGTTTAGGCTGGGAAACTGCAGATGAAAGAGCAGTGTCCTTGACTGCTTGAACATTCGTCAACGTAAACACAGATCCATTTCCCTGTGCCGCAGACAAAATCCTCGTCAAAGGGATCATCGACGGAGTACCCGACGACGGAATAGTCGTTGCCAAAAGAACAGTCGACGAGGCGGTCGTCGACGGAGCCTTCGTTGACAACTCTTCCGTCGACATCTTTGACGTCGTTGAGGTTTGTCGTTGTAAACCTGTGGTCGTAGGTTTCGGGTCCGTTGATGGAGCCACCGTCAACAAAGTTGCCATCAACGAGAGATTCTTGTGTTTGAGGGGCGTCGACAACCGCAGCTGCGATGACAGTCATTGACAAATCTTTCAACTACCGTTTTGTTGCCATTTTCATAGACGATGTTGCCGTCGACATTAAAAGCCTCATCTTTACAGAAACTATGGTCGCCGGAGATGTAGACGAGGGCATGATAAGTTTAGACTGTGGAGATTAAAAGGTAGACGTTGTTGTAGTAGTAGTGACGACGGAAGCTTTCGCCGACGAGGGCGTCGTCGACGGTACATCTTTCTGAGGTGCTGAAATCATCTGTGGTAAAGACCTTGAAGCAGTTTTTACCTTAGAGGAGGTCATAAAAGGCGTAGAGGGCAAAGAATGACCCTTCTGAGAGGCAGACTCCTTTCTGGAGGAGGAGGGCTTATCACCTTTCGATGAATGATGCTGCCTTTTTACCACCTTAGCAGCCTTCGGGAAGACTATTTCCACATCACTTCTCTTTTTTGAGGCAGTAGTTTTGAGAGAGGAATCGCTGTTGTCATCAGACAAGGGGTTGTCCTTGGGTTTTTAACTTCTGTAGCCACAGAAGAAGCCATCCCTCTCTATCTCTCAAAGCTTTTTGAGAGAAAGTGCTACAGATTTTATAATCTCTCACCAGGTGGTCACGGTGAAGGCAGTAAATATACTTTTTGTGAGGATCATCCGAGTGTAGTCTCAGCTTCCCACAGGTATCACAGTGCCTAAACCGAGATCTTTTAGTTGTAGACATGCTGCTTTGAAGAAAATATTCCGTCAAGTAGGCCAAAAGAGTAATAATACTGAGCAGAGCTCAGGGAGACTCCCTTCACACGACGTGTGGTAGAAAATCTGAGAGCCTGGAACCTCTGTGGTGAGGGTTCTAAAGGGTGCTGTAGCCTGATTGGCTGGACTTTGGACCATTCTTAATGACTAGGACGAGATATTAAAGTGAATGTTTTTTCTCCATTAACTTCAATGTTAAAGTTATTACTTACTACTTTTAATGTACCGTGGAACTCCCACTTCGACGGCGGGGAATGATTCAAGCATGTGAATCTATGAAAGATCCAATGCTGGAGAACCATGTGAATCCCAAGCACCTAAGACCACCTTTGGCTGACCCAGCATGGGACGAGGCTTTTCGGCTAGCAATCATTTCAGTATGGCCCTCAATCCCCTAAGGTTTTCCCCAAGGGGGAGGGAGTGATGTTTCCTACAGCTTTGGGCATCCCAGCAGAGGAAGCTACATCTGCTTGTTTTTTGGGCCCACTGCCTAAGGCAAGTCGAAAATGGCTAAGGCATGGCACCCCAGTGGCAACTGGTGACATTTTAAAGTGGAGGGGCGTAAACGTTGGGTATGACTTATCTAGCGAGCGACATGAACAAGTTTAATGGACAAACCTGGGGTCCAGGGTAGGCCCCTCTCCTGAGAAAGAAATGAAAAAAAGATTGCGAAATGGTACATTTCAAAGCAAATCTATGTAGAGATAAAGCAAGGCTTATAAAAAGCAGTGGGAAAGTATAGTCTTGAAATATTAAACACATTAAAAACTTTCCCATATCTTACTGCATTAATATGTTCAGCAGTTAATGTAATGTGTAAATTTACAGCATGACAACTTTAGCCCTTTAAAATGTATGCTTGCCCACTGTCTTGCACTGAATGCAGCATTAAGTTTGCAAAAAAATGCTCTAACCCCCAGGCTTCGGGAAGCACCCACAGCTGCTGGCTGCAACCAGTCATATAAAAATATGTGCAGACAGGTCTTTAAGTGGGATGAAAAAAGGCGGGAGACTCTATATAGGAACATGTCAAATAAATGTCTGTGATTCCTATACTGTTCATGCCGACAATTATTTTAGGTTTCTCTCGAAGTTGTAATTGTATCCAGATAAATGACAACAATTGACCTACAACTGAAACTTGTCACTACGACTGGCTTTGTCAATGGGTGCTAGCTGTTTAAGATAAATGAGTAACAACAATGATTTGTTATAAATAATTAACGTTGGAAATGTTTCAATTCTGAAATAGTGAGTCTGTGAATTAAATAGCATTGAGGCCTGTGGAAGGCGTTTTGGCCTTCAGTTATGTGTGCTTTATGTTAGATATGTATCCTCTTTTTCTCTGCATATCTTGTCAATCTGCACATCTTCAACTCTCTTTCCTCTTCAACATCCTCTTTTCACTCTTCCCCGAATGTACTTCCTCGCTTCTCTGTCACTTCACTGCATCCAAGCATTCACTGCACTCCCTCAAATTTAAGCACTTTATTTTCTCTTACTTTTGCCTTGCAAATATTTTGACATCTGTGTACCCCCTTCACACACACCGACAAAATTTGAGTTGCAAATAGAATACATAAACATTGTTCTGCGTGCTCTGCAAAGAGGCCAACCCACTTTGTTTAGCTTCAGCCTTAGCGCCTGCGCGCTCAATCAAAGCCCCTCAAACACCTGGCATGGTTCAAGCCTCAAAGTATGCACAGAAAAAAATACAGTTAAACAACATTGTAGAATAGCTAACTCTTGGGGTATGCAAGATTAAGTAAAGTATGAGAAATAAGAAAGGAACTAAATCACTGAAATGTATTGCCTCCACGTTTTTACCATTCATTGTTTGCAAGTCAATCCATGTTTTTGGCATCAGTGTTAACTCTGGGGCATGAAGCCATGGCCAGTTTTGATGTCATACATCAGAGAACTGTCAACTGGAAGCACATATTTCTCGCCTTGCTTGACTCGGACATTTGGATCAACTTCGCAAAGGAACAAGAACTATGCATGTTATTTGGATCCATTTTGCAGTGGAACAAAAAGTGCAGCACCACTTCTAACGGGGCCAGCAAGGTGCAGTCAGTGCCTGAGGTGTCACAGTGGGGGAGGTTAGCGTGATGAGGGGTCTCAGCACAATATACATAACACAGCATTAACATGCAAATACTTACCCTTACCGAGAACAAGCCACCAGATCAGACGTGCTTGCATCCACTCCCACGTATGACGAAAGAGTGGGATCTTTTGCATGTGAATGACAGACGTCTGAAATAATGCAGGGATGAAGACTCCGACGCCCAAAACCGTAACGCTGATTGCATCATTGGCCTACAGAGTGCAAACAACCATAGACCACAATGGCAGTGAAGGGCTCTACAACAGAAAGCCCTACGTCACATTTTAGAAAGTTGATTTACTGCCTGGCTTCCGTCTCCTGCTTCAGAGCGAAGTGGGCAGGCAACCTGAAACAGACAGGCCAGACTTAAATACATCGATTTATTTAGAGATACAATTGTATCTCTAAATAAAGCGATCTTTTTAATATGTTTTTATGTAAATGTGTAGGAATTTCAGAGGGGCGCAGCACCAGAGCCCTAATGGAGAAACCGCCCCTGCTGCACCCCATTCGATCAGATCATTTTTGGCACTGAATGAAATGTTTGCGGTGGTGCTGCCTAATGGACCCGTTTCACCATTGCAATCGACCAATTCCATCACTGCAATCAAGATCTGTGTGGCAAAGAACAAAGTGTCGATTTCAATCATGAAACATTTTCTGAGCCCCTTCTAATGGTCCCAAATGTTTGTCACGTGTAGGAAACGTTTGGCACAGATTCCAGGGCCTTAGCTATGGAACAACAAGGAAACTAGAGGAAGGTTTGCACAAAGTCTCCCTTTCGTGAGATGAAGACACAATGGCCGTCCACAATAGTTATAGTTTGTAGAGGTATATAGCGCGGCTTATCACCCATGAGGGTATCCAGGCGCAGTCCATGGGCACAGGGAGATTAAGGGCCTAATTTGGATGTCGTTCGGAAAGCCTCCAATCGCAGGTTGGATGCTTTCCGACCGACATCCTTGATTTGAATTCCGACCGCCGTATTACGATTACGGCAGTTGGAATTCAAACCAGCCGGTCAATCCGGCTGGTTTTCGACAGGCTCAAACAGCCCGTTGGCCAGTCGGAACCGCAACATAATCCCTTATGGATGGCGTTTCCGCCTTCGGGATTATGATGTCGGTTTCCAACAGGCATTCCATGTCATGCTTTCTGACATGGAAAGCCTGTCGGAAAGCGACTTTGGGGGCCCCTAGCAAGGCCCCCCTTCTTTCGTGGCCACCGGTGCCGGACACACGGTGCAGGGATTTACAGTGACTCCCATTTCTCTATGGGAGCTTGTGCTGCGGCGGGTTTCCGACCGCCACACAAGCTCCCATAGGGAAATGGGAGTCTGCGACCGCACCACGTGCGGTTGCATCGGAATTGCGGTTTCAGATCAACGACCTCAGGTCAGTTGGTTCTGAAACCGCAGGGTTGTCAGTTGGAGGCAACTCCGACCGACATCCAAATTAGGGCCTAAGTGATTTGCCCAGAATCACAGGCTGGTGTACAGACGCCAAGGCTCGAACCCGGATGTCCACCTCCCGAGGCGGCAGCTCTGGCCGCTGCGTCACATCCTAGCAGTGGTGCACATATCCTCCCACTGCTCCTAACGAGTACCAGGAAGAAATGGGTGGGACAGAAATTGGTCTGCTCAAGACTTCTCCTGCTTGCCCTGGTAAATACGGATTATATTTTGCAAACTCTATCCACTTTTGATTTAGTGCCTGGCAGAAGAAGCCATGGTCTGCTGTACAGAGCATTGGTTTTTATATTTTTATACAATGAAAGACCACAAGAGCAATTACTCACAAACCCACAAATGTTACATGTACAAAATCTTTATAGATCAGGATACTGGGAAGAAATTCTCAATGGACAAGGAGACAAAAATATCCAAATTTTATTTTCTTGGTAAAGGGAATAGGACGCATCATATTTTTGTGAGAATATATTGGGTGCTCTGCAGAAAGGCATCAACCTTATTTAGAAAACAGCCACCATTCAACGTGTTGATGGCTAAGTAGTACGTGAACGTTTTTGAATTGTGAAACTGAGGACAGAAATCCAGATTGCAAAATGTGTACAATATTCAGTAGTCTCAAAAGATGAGAGATTGTTTCTTCCCCCTCTCACTACAAATGTGTTTTGGTGACACACCGTTAAATAAACAGAGCAAATACATTAAAAGAGGAGCAAAATTAAGAATCACACTCACCTTAGACTTTACTTTCGGTGTGACATTTTTATCCTGCTTCAAAGGGCGATTTGATTTCTGAAGGGACACACAATGAAAACAAATGTGAACATAAGCCACACAAGCAGAAAACAGTACTCAGAACAAAGCAACAGTAATATCACCCGTACTGCTTGAAATGGAAAGAATCTGCACAAAGCTTCCTAAACAACTGATAAAATAGAACAGTAAATACCAGTAACTTCAGCGCTCCATTATTAGTAGCTTTAAAAGTTCCCATGGGTGTTAGTAGCCAAACAAGTTATATCTACTTAGTACACACATTTCTATTTTGCATTTTTTCACAGCAGCCAATAATTACTGATTAGGTTGGCCTAAAGCTTTACCTTTATGGGCCATCCTGCATTCAAGCAGGAAAGCCTGTGCCTTCAGCCTTCTTTCACATTTCTTACTTTCTTCTCAGAGGAAATTAACTTTGTCTACCCCGCATATACTTAAAAGGAGCGCTACGGTCTGCATTTGCCTTTCTTACTGCACCTGCCACGTCTCCAGGATCTGTCTTACACAGTGCTGTGCTATGTAGTCATGTCATAGTTTGGTGACAATATTGGAATGGAAGAATTGAATCTTAGTATTTTATAAGTAGCAAAACTATGCTAGAAATTACTATGGAAATTAGTTCGTTTTTGGATTACAGTTATTCTACCTTCCCAAAGGAATATGAATAACTGGTTTACTTCTGTATACTACCTGTTCTTTGGTAGTTCATTTAAAGACACTAAATAAAAAGACTAGGATTGTCAACTGGTACGTTGCAAAATAGTTTTTTCCTTGTGGTTCGCTGCAGGGATTTTCCCTATTTCATCTTTTTTTGCCTACAGTAGTGATAATGATCTGTCAGTTTTCTCCCTTCAAATGTTCTGAAATTTTCGGCAGCCTGCCATGCGCATCTTCTTCAGTGAATAATCTTTAGTCTGAGGTAGTGAAGGGAGCAGGCCTTACCTTTGAGTCAATAAACGTTACTCTGTCACCTGTGAAACCTGATATCGACAAATGTTACCTATGGCTCACCTGGGAAAAGGACAAGTATAATGTGAATCTATATTAGATATCACTGCAAGAGAAAAAAGAGGAAGTTACTTGCAATCCTAATTCTCCTTCCTGTGAATCTTCACTGTTATAAACAATGAACAGTCCATTCCATGTCAGGGATCCTAAAGCAGTCGACAAGAGACAAAAGCTCCTTAAAATGCTAACTGTAGATGGAAATTTTTCGTAAGTGTAATCCCACCAAAAGCAATCATTTTTAAATTCTGTAGTTTAGAAATTGAGCCAGATAGGAAGAAGTATTTATAAACTCAAAATTAACATTGAAGCTATAATCTAGGCAGTTAGTATCAGTTTTTTGTTTACGGCACAGCTGGTTCACGTGCCCCACTCAAACCATTGTAAACTGCCATAAAGAGATTCTCATGATTGAGAAGAAAAGGTTACATGCCTGTGGCACAAGTACTCTATCAAGGATTTGAGTATTTTCATTAAATTCATTAACATTAGAACATCTGTGTGCACCTGAAGGATCCCAGTACATCATTGTTTAAGAAGATTATACAAAATGTATAAAACACAACAAAATGGACAAGCTGAAAAGGCATTTGCAACTACCTTGCTGTTTTAACATTTTTCCTTTCCTCCTTTTTAAAAGAGAGAGGCATTAAATAAATAGTTTCTTTAGTCATATCATCACATACAGAGAGAAACCTACACTGTTATAGCCTGAGGCACCACAAACTCAACATGTGTCACTGTGACAGTTAGCCTCTAGGTTATTTTTCCGTCACTTGTAATGACCTCTAAACAAGGGATTGGTCTTTTTTTTTTTAAATCTTTAGTCTTGAATTAAAAATGGTTCTGTGAAAAAATGTACAGCTTCCCTTTTACTTTCTGCCTGACTTCTGAAATGCAAATAAATATTTCAGAACGGATTAGACCAATCCCTGTAAAGGACCAACAGGTAAAGAAAGACAAAAGTTTACACATGGTTTCCGCTCTGCAGCATATCAGGCTCTTGCAATTGAAAGCCTCACCTGATCTAGCACATCCCTACATTCCTGCGATAGTTCCAAGTAGCCAAATTACTAAATTTAGTGACCAGGGATTCAGTCATAATGGTCTGCCTCGGTGACTTTGGCAGTAGCTGTAACCTGCAACACTGATGAAGGGGCATCTTCAACAATTTGTATGGCTGCTGTGCCCAACTTTGTGCACTAAGGATCGCAGTTCCGGGTCCAGGTACCTTTTGCATTTGACGTATGACATTGTCGCAGATGTAGAGGGTGAAAATAATGTAGGCAAAATATACCTTAATAATCTTTCTGCAGAGTCCTCTTATGTGAAAGAAGTGGCAGTTATCTTTTTAAACTACCACTCATATGCTTCCTGATGGGCTCTGCTTAGGAGATCTGCAAAGTCACTGTCTACCCCTGGTAGATGTTCCATCAAGGGATGAATGTGATGTTAGTGAGCTCAAATGCAAATTTCTCTACCTTTGTTCATCAACAAAAGAGAATGAGTGCCTCCTTGCTTTCATGGTATATAGTACGTTTGCTTCAAACATTTCTGAAACTGAAGCATTTGTAACCT
This sequence comes from Calotriton arnoldi, assembly GCA_963921515.1. Classification (NCBI taxonomy): domain Eukaryota; kingdom Metazoa; phylum Chordata; class Amphibia; order Caudata; family Salamandridae; genus Calotriton; species Calotriton arnoldi. The sequence continues at coordinate 1,205,308 of CAWUFW010002282.1, read as the reverse complement.
GGAATAAGTGAAATCTAAGACACCGTTCTTCCCAACAATTTACTCATTTTCTCGCTATAAAAAGTCTAGACATCCTGTAAAGAGGAATCAACTTCAGAAACATATTCCATCTAAATAGTGACACCAAAAGATCATCTCACCATAAGATCATGGTCAACATTTCTTGATTACAAAAATACTGTGTACAAAAATAACTATTTTAAAACTTTTTCCAATATTATTTAAGTTTAAAATATTGTTTCCTGTAATTGTTTTTGTTTTATTGGCATATGCTTTCATTTCACTATTTATATTATTAAGCACTGTATTTCTAATAATTTTAAAAAATATATAATAAACAATATTTGGGGGTTCTTGGGTTTATTGGCGGATTAGGTGAGTATTTCTTTCTTAAAAAATATTGATTAATACTAATTGTTTAATATGTTAATACCTTTTAACATTATTTGTTAACAGGAATTTAGTTATTAATATTTTAGTATAATAATATTTATTTATATATTGGTTACTTATTTGCTCGATACATCTTTTCATTAGGTGATGAGATTTAAATTTTGGAGGGCTGGGTGGGTAGTGCTTTAACTAAAATATGGAACTTGATATTAATTGATTAATGATTGAAGTATTCACATATTTATTGCAATTGTGATAAATTTCATTTTAAATTATAAAGCAATTTTTTAGAAAATATTTTATTAATCTTTTAACAGGTTGAAGGGTCTGTTGTGTTTAGCTACGTAGTGCTGTTCCCAAAATGTGTGTTAATTATTGATAGGTGTTTAATATGTTAAATGTGTAATGTTCAACATTGTTATTTGGTCACGTGTTTTAGAATTGTACTATTTATTTTTGGGGGATATTCATTTTTAGTTTTTTTTATTGCTATGACTTTTGTATTCCCAGGGCAATGGGTGTGTGTATTTTTTAAAATTATTAAATGTTCATTATCATAGCACATTTTACTACTTTCTTTTAGGTTTGTGTGTTTTATGGGGTTTGAGGAATACTGTTTTTTTCATAAGAATTTATTTGAAATATTTCAGTCACAACTGTGATACATTTGTATTTTTTTATCATTTTAATGGTTTTCAAATTGTACGACACTTCGTGGTAATTCATGTTCTTTAAGCTTTTGCTTAAATTTCTTAAATATTTTCTATGGTTACTTACAAAATTTGGGTCTAGTGGTTTTAAGCCTCCCCCTCCCACTCCCACCCCCACCCCCACAATATTGCATGCACTTTCCACGGCATCTGTTGGATTGAGTTAAAATAGTAAACCTCACCCCACCCAATGCATGCACAATTCCCAATGCATGTTGAACAAGTTACTTACCTTCGGTAACGATATATCTGTAATAGACATAGATTAGTTATAGATTCCTTACCTTAGAATTACCACCAGGCGTCAGACTGGATCCGGAGAATTTTTTCGTCAGCAGCACCCCTGCACGTCGAAAGGTGGCGTCGGTCAACTCCGCGTTCGTCAATGGCGTCGTGGTCGCCGGGATGACGTTGCGGTAGCTACTTAGACGCCGCCCTCACGGCTGACGTCAGTTCTTTTACACGACATTCCACGCCAGAAGCGCAGAGCCATGCAAGACACTGACCACTGGTGCACAAAACTAGGCCCCTGAAAGGGATTCCCTGACCCTAGAAGTCAGTTCGTAGAACGGGGAGGATGGGTGGGGTGGTAAGGAATCTATAACTAATCTATGTCTCTTACAAATATATCGTTACCGAAGGTAAGTAACTTGTTCATCTGAAAGAGACAATTAGTTATAGATTCCTTACCTTAGAATAGATACCCCAGCAATACCAACCCCGGAGGTGGGTCTGCGAACTAAGTTCACACCAGAAAGTCATGGAGAACAGAACGGCCAAAGAAGCCGTCTCTCCAGACTTGGCTGTCCAGGCAGTAGTGTTTAGTAAACGTGTGCAGAGATGCCCACGTAGCTCCCTGACAGATGTCATTGAGGGGGACTCCTCGTCCCAAAGCAGTGGTAGCTGCCGTCGCCCTGGTAGAATGGGCGCGCAGTCCCACTGGAGGCTCCTTCTTTGCCAAAGAGTAGCAAGCTTTAATGCACAAAACGACCCACCTAGAGATGGTCCGCTTGTGCACGGCCCGACCTTTTTTGGCGCCCACGTAGCCAACAAAGAGCTGGTCATCCACCCGGAATTGCTTGGTGCGATCCAAATAAAAGGAAAGCGCCCGTTTTGGATCCAGACGGTGGAGCCTCTCTTCCTACTTAGAAGGATGCGGAAAGAAGGTGGGCAAAGTGATGGTTTGACCAATGTGGAAAGAAGTAACCACCTTGGGAAGAAAGGAAGGTCTGGTTCTGAGGACGACCTTGTCCAGATGAACAGCCAGAAAAGGAGGCTTGGAGCTCACTCACCCTGCAGGCAGAGGTGATAGCAACCAAAAAGGCAGTCTTTAAAGTAAGAAGTCTGAGAGGACAGTTATGAAGCGGCTCAAAGGGAGCGCACATAAGGTAAGTAAGAACCAAGTTCAAGTCCCACTGAGGCATTACGAAGGGAACAGGAGGAAAAAGATGAGTAATGCCTTTAAGGGGGCGATTTACAACAAGGGACTTGAAAAGAGAAGGCTGATCAGGAAGCCTGAGAAAGGCTGAAATGGCAGAGAGGTAGCCCTTCAGAGTGCCCAGAGCAGAACCCTGCTGGGCCAAAGACAGGAGGAACAAGAGAACTTCAGAAAGAGGATCCACAGCCTTTGCTGTGCACCATGCCACAAACTTGTTCCATCTACAGGCGTATACCGTTTTAGTGGAGGGACGCCTGGCTGCCAAGATAACATTACAGACTTCGGGTGGAAGGTCAAAGGCTGTCAACTGCCGCCGCTCGATCTCCGCACAAGGAGGTGGAGGCTGGACAGGTTCGGGAGGACCGTTCCCAGCTGCTGCGACAGAAGATCCTCCCAAAGAGGCAGTCTGATCGGAGGATCGATGGCCATGTGTAACAGCTCGGGATACCATACTCTTCATGCCCAATCCGGAGCCATAAGAATGACTTGGGCCCGGTCGCGCTTGATCTTCTTCAGCACTCTGGGCAGAAGTGGTATAGGCAGAAAGGCGTATAGAAGACCGCAACTCCACTCAGTGCCGCCTTGGAAATCCCAACGCGCAGAACTGCTGACATCGCGCGCTCTCTTCGGTGGCGAATAGATCTAACCAAGGCTCTCCCCACTGCTGAAAGAGACATTGCACCACCTCTGAGTGAAGACGCCATTCGTCATCCATCATGCACCTGCGGCTGAGTTCGTCCGCCCTGGCGTTCAGAGAACCTGCCAGGTGATGAACCACCAGAGATATGCCCTGATGTTCCAGCCATGTCCAAATGCGGAGAGCCTCTTGACATAGGGACCACGACCCCACCCCGCCCTGTATGTTGCAATACCACTTGGCGGAGGTGTTGTCTGTGAACACCTTCACTACTCTTCCCCGGACAGAGGGAAGGAATGCCTTTAGTGCAAGACAAATCGCCCGAAGCTCCAGAAGGTTGATGTGGAGCCCGGACTCCGCCGGAGACCAGAGGCCTCTGATCTCCGCCTCTCCCATGTGGCCGCCCCACACCAGAAGTGATGCATCAGTCACCACTGTAAACTCTGGCTGGGGAAGGGAGAGGGATCTGCCATGGACCCAATCCTGGTTCGTGAGCCACCACTGCAATTGTTGAGCAGTGCCCTCCGAGATCTGGATGCAATCGGACAGATTGCACTGATGGATAAGTTACTTACCTGTAATCCTAGTTCTCTTCCAGGGGTATACTCATCAAAGTCATAAGCACTGAATAGTCCCGCCCACGTGCGGGGACCCCGGAGCAATAGCCAATAATATGCATATATCTACATATATATACACATAAATACCCATATATATATAGATAATATGCATTATATACATATGCAGCCTGAGAACATGTCACTAGGCTCAAAAAACTGCCGCCATTACACTGTAAATCTTTTACCTTGAAAACATAGACATATAAATCATAATATACTTATGATACATACAAAGAAAACTGCTTTGAGTTTGCTTTGAAAAACACAACCTTTATTTTCAAAGGTAAAAAGGTAAGATCATAGAGGCAGATTAGCCTAGAAAGGCTGCATAGAAAACAATTGAAAAATTGGCGCCGTGCCTTTAAGACCCCAGGAACCCCCAGGCTCCCATCATGCACCACAGGTGACAGTTAGGTCAGTTCTTTTGGACGGCGTATAACAGTATAATCACAGTATGGGTAACAGGTACATATATATGAGCATGGTATTCGTCCGGGGAGGAGGGAGGGTTGCTTATGACTTTGATGAGTATACCCCTGGAAGAGAACTAGGATTACAGGTAAGTAACTTCTCCTTCTCTTCCAGGGGATACTCATCAATAGTCATAAGCACTGAATAGAGTAGCAAGCCCATCCCCTTACCCTGCGGACGAATACCAGCATATCAAAACCATTTTACCAAAACATACATTACCCAAACAAATTTCTCAAGGTTGCTTGACCAAACTGAGCATCCGCTTGAGGTCAGAATCAAGGCAATAATGGCGTGCGAAAGTATGGACCGAACGCCATGTGGCTGCTTTACAAATTTCTTGAATAGGTACATTCCTAATCATCGCTATTGTAGCAGCTTTTCCTCTTGTAGAATGCGCTCTCGGCTTGCCCGGGAGTTGCTTATGTGCCAGTTGATAAGATAACGTGATACATGACACTATCCATCTAGAAATGGACCTTTTAGAGGCAGGGAAACCAGTGTTCAACAGACCATAATTCACAAACAGTTGGTCAGACTTTCGTACACTTTTTGTTTTATCAAGATAGAACTTTAACACTCTTTTTAGGTCTAGAGAGTGTAGAGCCTCTCTCAGCAGGAGTGACAGGGTTTGCAAAGAAAGTAGGAAGAGTAACTGACTGGTTGATGTGAAAATCCGAGATCACCTTAGGAAGGAACCTCGGGTGAGTACGTAACACCACTCTATTCGCGTGAAAAACGAGATTAAGGCTCTGTAGAGCATAGGGCTTGTATCTCGCTTACCCTGCGGGCAGAAGTGATTGCCACGAGAAAAGCAGTCTTCCACGAAAGATGCTGAAGGGAAGCTTTGTGAATGGGTTCAAATGGGGGACCCATTAGTTTAGAGAGAACCACATTAAGCTCCCAGGGAGGAGATGGAGACCTAACGGGTGGATAGACCTTTTTAGACCCTCCAGGAAATCCTTAACAACTGGCATTTGAAAGAAAGAAATCTGATTGGGAGACTTTCTATATGCTGTTATCGCTGCCAGGTGAACCTTTATGGAGGAGTATTGCAAACCTGCTTTGGCCAAATACAATAAGTATGGTAACAGTACCTGTTCCTGACCTCGAATAGGATCAAGACCCTCCGCAGTACACCACATGTAAAAACGCTTCCACTTAAAAGCGTAAGACTTCCTCGTAGAAGGTCTTCTAGCCTCTTTCAAGATCTGCATGCAGTCTTGAGAGAGACCTAAATGTCCATATTGGATGAATTCAGGAGCCATGCTGCTAACCTCAGGGACGGCAGGTTGGGATGGAACACCTTGCCGCCCACCCGGGTCAGCAGATCCGGATGACATGGCAACCTCCTGTGTGGTACTTTGGACAGATGAAGAAGGTCCGGGTACCACCACTGGCGAGGCCAATCTGGAGCAACCAGGATCATCTCTGTCTTGTAATTGTACAGTTTCCTGATCACCATTGGAATGAGGGGAATAGGTGGAAAGGCGTAGAGTAATGTCTCTGACCAGTCTATCAACAGAGCATTCCCGTTGGATCCTGGTTGCGGGTACCTGGAGGCGAAGACGCGGCATTTTGCGTTTTCTGCGTCCGCGAAGAGATCGATGTCCGGTGTTCCCCAGTGGTGAAAGATGTCTTGCGCCACTTCTTGTTTTAGCACCCAGTCGTGTGCTTCTGCGAAATGCCTGCTTAGGCTGTCTGCTTGGATGTTGAGGACACCTGGTAAGTGAATTGCAGAGATTTTCATGTCTCGAGCCAGAAGCCACTTCCAAATCGCTTGTGCTTCCAGCGACAGGGGTCTGGACCTGGTGCCCCCTGCTTGTTCAGGTAGTACATCTTTGTTGTATTGTCCGTCTGAACAAGCAGAGCAGTCGATTTGATGGAAGGAGAAAAGCCTTGAGAGCTAGATGCACCGCTCTGAGTTCCAGCATGTTTATGTGGTATAGTTGCTCTTTCTCTGACCACATTCCTTGGGTCTGTAGTGGCCCCATATGAGCACCCCATCCCTGGAGGGACGCATTTGTCACCAGAGTCTGCTTGGGCAGTTCCTGTTGAAAAGGAGAACTCCTACGATGAGATGAGCCCGTCGCATCCACCATCTGATGGAGAGCCGGACAGACAGAGGTAGAGTTAAAAAATCCTCCCATCGATTGGAGATTTGGGACCACTGATCCTCTAGAGTCTGCTGTAGAGGTCTCATGTGAAGTCTGGCGTTTGGAACTAGAAAAATGCACAAGGCCATCGAACCCAGCAGAGATGAGATCTGCCTGGCCGTGGGCTGAGGTATCTTCAGGAGAGTTTGACACTTGTGGAGAATGGATGATAGTCTCTCCTCCGAAGGATACGCTCTTGCGTTTACTGCGTCCAAAGTTGCGCCCAGGTAATGTATCCTCTGTGTTGGATTGAGGATGGATTTTTGAAATTTACGTGTAGACCGAGCTGATGTAGTTGTTGAATGCAGTAAGAGAGGTGCTGCTGTAGAAGAGTTGGAGACGCACTCTTGAGAAGCCAATCGTCTAGGTAAGGATAGACGAAAATCTGTTTCTTCCTCAAGAAAGCAGCTACTACTGCCATGCACTTTGAGAATGTGCGAGGAGCAGACTTCAGGCCGAAGGGCAGGACAGTGAACTGGAAGTGGTCTGACTGGATGCGAAACCTTAGAAACTTTCGATGCTTTGGAGAGATTGGGATGTGGAAATAGGCATCTTGAAGATCTATGGAACACATCCAGTCCCCTTGATGTAGATGCGGGATTATTTGATGTAATGCCAGCATTCTGAACCTCTCTCTCAGAATGAACTTGTTGAGAAGCCTGAGATCTAGTATAGGCCTGAACTCCTTGTTTGGACCTTTCTTTGGGACCAAAAATATCGGGAGTAGATTCCCTGTCGATGTTGATGCCATGGGACCTCCTTGATGGCCTCCTTTAGGAGTAGAGCGGACACCTCGTCTCTCAGAAGATTTATGCGATGGATGAAAGTCTTTTGAGGAGGAATAGAAGGTGGAGGGGACTTGAACCTGATGGAATACCCATTCCTTACAATATTTAGCACCCACTTGTCTAGTGTGATTTTGGTCCACTCTTCCAGGTAGAAACGGACACTTCCCCCACCGGAGTGGATAACGGAGTTAGGGGAAGCAAGAACTCACTGCTTCTGTTGTTGCTTGGCAGCAGGTGTGGACTGTCTGGAGTTCCCTCCTCGTCCTCTACCAGGACGACGCTGGTAGGATTGTGATCTTCCTTGATTTTGCTGGGAGGACCACTGAGGGGTTTGAACCCTCTGCTGGTATTGGCGCCGATCGTAAGGGCGGTAGCGTCGCCTGAAGACCTTCTTCTTCTCGAGCCCAACCGCCTTCACTGTATCCAGTTCGGTCTTCATCCTGGACATTTCGTCGTCAGCATGAGAGCCGAAGAGCGATGTGCCATTGAAGGGGAGATTGAGAATCCGATGTTGCGCCTCTGGCTTCAAACCCGTCAATCTGAGCCAGGCAGAGCGACGGGCACAAATCCCATGTGCATAACCATGGGCAGCGAGATCAGAGGCGTCAGCCGCTGCACTGATGACTTGGTTGGCCACCAAACCACCTTCATGTAGAATTTCCAGGAAATCCTGCTTGTCTTCTTTTGGGAGCTTCTCGGTGAAGCGTGAAAGAGAGTCCCACAAAGAGCTATCATACCGACCCAGTAAGGCTGAGGCACTTGCTACCTTCATGTACGAGGCTGAGGTAGTGCACATTCTCTTGCCGACAGAATCCATGGTCTTACTGTCTCTATCTGGGGGTACCGCAGACTATGCTGCCCCCGTCTGATTCTTCCGTGCCGCTGAAACGATAACGGAGTCCGGTGGAGGGTCAGACCTCAGAAATAAGGGGTCCCTCTCAGGAGCCTTATACTTTTTAGTGATCCGAGACGGGGCCGCCCCCACCGATGCTGGAGTAAGGAATTTTTGTAGAGCAGGCTCTAGCAGGCCAGGCACTAGGGGAAGCAATGGTCTAGAGGAAGATCTTTGGTGTAGTGTTTCAAAGATGACTGATGTCTTGGTGGTGGAAACAGGCATTTCAATCTGAAGCTTTGCAGCTCCTCGACAGAGAACCTCATTGAAGGTCAGGATATCATCAATGGGTGATATTCTACTCGGAGGAGAGGAAGAAAGAGTAGTAGAGTAATCAGCCTTGGAGTCTGAAGACCACGAAGAAGATCTATGGCTTCGTCTTCTAGGAGAACGGTGTCGAGATCTGGATGCCCGACTCCTAGGAGAACGTGACGAGCGCCTTCTGAAAGGTGGAGACCTTTGTGGAGTGGCCTGTCGCTCATGTCTTGCAGGTGAGTGTACTGACTGAATCATAGGCGATCTGGATCTTGTAGAGGAACGTGGCAGTCCTGTAACTCTGCGGATCTTCCACTCCCTTATTTCCCCTAGCCATCTCGGGGAGATATTAGTTGGAGGGGTTGGTGACGGTCCTGGTGAGTGTTCAGGAGAGACTTGCACTATCTGAAGTCCTGGGGAGGAAGAAGCACTCTTGACGTCACCACCTGGGCCTCCCGCGTCGAGCGGTCTCCCGACGTTGCCCTAGGTCTCTTTGCAGGAGGAGATCCGGGATTGGATTGTGATCTCCTCGACGTCGACCTTCTCGACGTCGATCTAGATCACGATCTTCTTGATCTAGACCCCAGAGGGTGTTTTCCGAGACCTCGACGTCGATCTCCTCGACGGCGATCTCCTCGACGTCGACCTCCTTGGCGACGGATGCGTCGACGCCATGCGTCTCGACGGCGACAGCCTGTGTTTCACCGGCGTCGAAACCCTTGGTGGTCGGCTCGACGTCGATGCACTTCGCCCTCTCGACGTCGGGGTGATCTCGACGCCGCCGTTGACCCTCTCGGCGGCGGGCTTCGACGTTGATGTGTCGACGTCGAGCCCCGGTCTCTTGACGTCGTAGGCGAGCCAGACTTGGACCGCCTACGCGTTGGTGTCGACTTCGTCTTATGGGTCTTCTCACCTGAAATCAGATGTTTCGACGGCGAAGGACGTCTCGACGTCGATTTCGACGCCGACTCGGAGCACAAAGGTATTTTGGATGTCGATCTGTCCCTCGACGGCGTATGAGACTGATGTTTCCTTTCTCACCTTTCTCTTTGCGCTCCAATCTTGGTTGAGAGGAGGGCTTCCTTGGAGGATGTTCTTCTCGCCCACTTGCTTCTTTTCTTCTCTCCTGCATGGAGTGCAGCTTAATCTTCTCCCTTTCCCTAAGGGTTCTTCTTGAAAACTTGCTGCAGTGGTAACACTGGTCTGGCTTGTGAGATGAAGGTAAACCAGCAATACAGACCGAGTGAGGATCTGACTTAGCCAACTTTTTTCCACAGGCCGGGCACTTATTAAATAAGGCCGGCATTATGACAGGAAAAAATAGCCAAAAGTCAGAAAAAATAGTAGTATTAGATAGACAAGTACTAAAGACGTCGAGTGAAACTAAAAAGTTCACTTGAAAACCAGAAAAAGTGATAAAAAATCACTAACTGGCGAGCTCAATGCTCCAGGATCCTCATAGAAGGAGCCGGAAAAAGAACTGACCTAACTGTCACCTGTGGTGCATGATGGGAGCCTGGGGGTTCCTGGGGTCTTAAAGGCACGGCGCCAATTTTTCAATTGTTTTCTATGCAGCCTTTCTAGGCTAATCTGCCTCTATGATCTTACCTTTTTACCTTTGAAAATAAAGGTTGTGTTTTTCAAAGCAAACTCAAAGCAGTTTTCTTTATATGTATCATAAGTATATTATGATTTATATGTCTTTATGTTTTCAAGGTAAAAGATTTACAATGTAATGGCGGCAGTTTTTTCAGCCTAGTGACATGTTCTCAGGCTGCATATGTATATAATGCATATTATCTATATATATATGGGTATTTATGTGTATATATATGTAGATATATGCATATTATTGGCTATTGCTCCGGGGTCCCCGCACGTGGGCGGGACTATTCAGTGCTTATGACTTTGATGAGTATCCCCTGGAAGAGAAGCTCAGCTCCCCAGGAACTTCAGGTCCCACTGCAGAGCCCACATATGCCACCTGGCATGATCCACCAGCAGGATGCAGGAGGCCATGAGGCCCAGCAGCCTCAGGGTATTCTGACCGAAACCCGGAATAGAGGCTGAAAGATCGGAATCATAGCCCGAATATCCCGGACTCGCTGCTCAGGAGGATAAACCCGAAACTGTGTCGTGTCCAGAACCGCTCCAATGAAAAGGAGCTTCTGAGAGGGAGTCAGGTGTAACTTTGGCACGTTGATAGTGAACCCCAGCGAATGCAGGAGGTCCGCCGTAGTCTGGAGGTGGGAGACGACTGCCTGGGGCGAGCCCGCCTTCAACAGCCAGTCGTCGAGATAGGGGAAGACTGGAACCCCTGATCTGCGCAGATGAGCTGCGACCACCGCCATCACTTTCGTGAATACCCGAGGGGTGCTGGTAAGGCCAAAGGGGAGCACGGTAAACTGAAAGTGCTCGTGGCCTACCGTGAACCTCAGGTAACGCCGGTGGGCTAGCAGAACAGGAAAGTATGCGTCCTGCAAGTCCAACGCTACCATCCAGTCTCCAGGGTCGAGTGCAGACAGGACCTGAGCTAGCGTCGACATTTTGAACTTCTCCTTCCGGAGGAAGCGGTTGACGTCCCTGAGATCCAAGCTAGGATGCAGGCCTTTGTCCTTCTTGGGCACCAGAAAGTAGTGGGAATAACAAACACGACCTACTTCTGGGGCAGGAACTCGCTCGATGGCTCCCTTGGCCAAGAGTGCCGAAACTTCCTGTTGGAGAAGGGCCAGATGATCGTCTGACATGCGATGGTGCTGAGGTGGCATGGGTGGAGGGGTAGTCTCGAAGGGGAGGGAGTAGCCCCTTCGGACTATTTGCAAAATCCACCTGTCCGACGTGATGGTGCACCAGTGGGGGAGGTGATGGCGAATCCTGCAGCCCACTGGCGATCGGTGGCCCTGAAAGGTCGGACTAGGAGGGTGTGGAGGCTGCTGCAGAGGGGGCTGTGGTGGACTGGCCCGCTCGCTGGCCCCCAGAACCTCGGCGGTGGTACCCACGTCCCCAGCCGCACAGGGGCTGAACAGCTTGCGCCGGCCTGTGGCTCTGGGCGAAAGGCAGACTGCGCAGGGCGGGTGGTGGAGAGGCCCAAGGACTTGGCCGTAGCCCGAGAGTCCTTGAAGCGCTCTAGCGCGTTGTCTGCCTTGTCGTCGAACAGGCGATGGCCATCAAAGGGCATGTCCATAAGGGTAGCTTGGACATCCCCGGAGAAACCAGTCTACCTCAGCCAGGCGAAGGGCTACCGACGTGGAAATCGTCCTGCCTAGCGAGTCGGCGGTATCCAGTCCACAGCGAATGGTAAACTTGGCTGCGTCTCTCCCCTCGGCAACTGCACGGGAGAGGACGGACCGGGCCTCCTCCGTGCACTGGGGCAGCACCTGCGCCACCGTATCCCACACAGAGTGGGTGTAATGGCCCAACAGACATGCAGTGTTTATCGACCGCAGTCTCAAGCTGGAGGAAGAAAACATCATCTTACCAAGGTGGTCCAGCTTTTTAGATTCCCTATCAGGTGGTGCGCCTTTGGACGTGGAGGCTTGGACCACCAAGCTCTCTGGGGTGGGGTGTTGGGAGAGGAAAGTGGGGTCGCCCGGAACCATGCGGTGGCGTCGGACGATCATCCTGTCCACAGGAGCCCATGTGTTGGACCTGCACCAGGTGCCCAAAAGGATGTCAGTGAGGGCTTCATTGAACGGCAGCAGGGGCTCCGAAGAGCTCGCTGCCGGTTGAAGCACCTCTGTCAGGAGGTTAGTTCTGACTGCCACCGTAGGTAGCTCGAGGTTGAGGGCCTCGGCCGCCCTACGCAACACCACTACGTAAGAAGCTCCATCCTCCGTAGCCACGGTAGGAGGAGACAACATGCCACGGTCTGGGGAACTGTCTAGCCCACTGGCATCCCCCAACTCCTCTCGCCAGTCAGGTTCATACTCCAACTGGTCAGTTAAAGGGTCCCCAGACCCCTCCCAGTCCTCCTCACCTTGCCAATCAGGCCTAAAAGAACCAGGGTGGAACAGGGGCACAAAAGTACCCATCGGCGCCGGAACCGGCGTCGGCCGACGTCGGTCCGGCTCGGTGTCCACATCGGGGTGGAGGCCGGGGTCGACACCGGCTGGGGACACAGCCGGCGTCGGCTGTGGAATCGGCGCCGGGGAGGCGTGCTCAGGTCGAACAGCGCCGATCCGGATCCAGGGCTGGATCCAAGCGTACCCTGCGATGCTGGGGCCGAAGCCGCCGAAGACCCAGGGCCTCCAGCCGAGTCTGCGGGGCCTGAAGGCGCGCCGGCGGAGTCGGACTGCCCAAAGATGGCATGCATCGCTTCGTAGAAACTCCGAAGCTGGGCAGGGGTCGCACCGGGCCCCGGAAAAGGAGGGAAACTCGGAGTCGACCCAGCGTGCTCCGCACACGTAGCCGCGGAAGGGGCACCACCCGCATCCCTCGTCGCGTCGGCCGACTGACGGGGAGAAGTCTAAGAGCGACGATGCTTCTTCGACTTCTTCTTGAGCTTCGACTTACCTGAAGAGTGCGAAGACTTAGAAGAGTGGTGGTGACTCCGCGACCGGTCCCTTGACCTCCCACGTGACCGGGACCTCAAGCAGAGCGGACTGCCAGGCCTCGAGAAGCTTTTGGGACCGCTCTCGCAAAGACTTCGGATTCATGGTCCGGCAGTCGGAACACAACTTGGAGTCGTGGTCGGGTTCCAGACAGAACAGGCACACGCGGTGCAGATCCGTCACCGACATCAAACGTCGGCAGGAACCGCAAGCCTTGAAACCTGGCATCCCTGACGTGCACCAGGAGTCTAAGACTCAAAAACGGCGTCGACAAAAGTCGGCAAAAAGTTAGTCAAAAAGTGACTGGAGGTACCGCTCACTCCGAATCTGCGCTGGCTGGCGTGGAAAAAGAAAGAACGGACGTCAGCGCGCGAGGGCGGCGTCTAAGTAGCTACCGCAACGTCATCCCGGCGACCACGACGCCAACGACGAACGCGGAGTCGACCAACGCCACCTTTCGGCGCGCAGGGGTACTGTTGACGAAAAAATTCTCCAGATCCAGTCTGACGCCTGGGGGTGATTTTAAGGTAAGGAATCTACAACTAATTGTCTCTTTCAGATAGACCGCATTCAGAATAGTAAATCTGCCTTCCCACACAATGTATGAATTTGCCCCAACACATGTAGGATTGCAGTTAGAGTAGTGTATTTCAGTTCTGTTTTTATGATTTGGATTGGAGTTGGTTCAAGGAATTTCAATACTCTTAAAGACGCCTTTAGGAAGCGCTTGCTTCGTATCTACGCCATAAGGGATCGTTGGGTGATGTCACTAAAGTCATTATTTCACTGACCTCTGCACGACATCAGTTTACATCAATTTTCACCAAGCCGTCAAAGCGAGTAGATGGGAGTAATATCGACAACAACTAGTGCAGTACCAAACACCGATTGAAATCTTATTATATCTCTCCTCACCAGTGCTTAATTTGAGCCAGTGGTTTCTGGTGCTCGGCACCAGCACAAAATCATCAACACCGGCGCTTAAAGCGCAAACTCAACCCAAAGGTATTGAAGCGGTTTTTATAAGCACCAGTTAAGGACATGCTCATTTTTGGTAGGCACAGGGAGATTAAGCGATTTGCCCAGAATCACAGGATGTTGAGCCTACGCCGAGACTCAAACCTGGTTCCCCAGCTCCAAAGTTGGCAGCTCTGGCCTTTACGCCACACCCTCTTCCCCATTTGTAGGGTTTCATTTTTAGTTGTTGGTTCTGTTATAGACGGCGCTAATAGGAGCAATGGGCTGGTGCAAGCTGCTTCCTGACGAGAGCCCCGGCACTTATTTTCACAAATTAACAACTGCTCCTTATTACTCATCCATCAGATAGGTATGCAGGCTCAAGGAGGAATCTGCAGAGAGTATCCACCAGAAATATGGTTACCGACAGTAAGTAACTTTTTCTTTGGATGAATACTTCTAATTGCAGATTCCTCACCTGTAGAATAGATTACTAAGCAGTACCTACTCCCAGAGGAAGGCTGATGGATGATCATATAAGAAAGTCTTGCAAGACGGATCAGGCAAAGTGGCAATCCTATGCACTTCGGAATCTAGGCAGTAATGCTTAGCAAAAGTGTGTAAAGATGCCCATGTAGCTGCCTTGCAGATTTCACAATTGGAACACCAAGATGACTTGGTTCTGGTTGAACGAGGTCTAATTTGCTCAGGTGGGTCCTTCCTGGCAAAAGCATAACAGTTTTAAATACAGAGGCTGCTCCATCTGCACAATGTTAGCTTCTGGACTGCTTTCCTTTTCCTGGAACCACTGTACCAGATGAAGAGCTGGTCATTTCCTTTGTGAGATGGGGCAGGAAAGAAGGTTGGCTGGATGAGGAACTAGCCTGAGTGGAAAGGAGTCATACTTAAGGAAGAAAAGCAGCCCTGGTTCGAAACACTGACTTATCAGGGATATTCACTGGCCCACATTGCCAAGGTGAACACCACTTTAAATATAGTTCTCATGGTCAACAACTGTAACTGACAACTGCGAATGTGATCAAACAGTGACTCTGCCAAAAAGGTTAAACAAAGTTAAGGTCCCACTGGGGCGTAGCAAAAAGAGTTGGAGGATATATATTGGTCCTCCCTTTGAAGAACTGTATCACATTGGGTTGACTCAACAAGGAAGTCTGATCTGGGAGGCAAAGGAACATCAACAATGCAGACAAATACCCCTTTACAGTGCTCACCACTCACCTTCTTTGAGATAGGGAAATTTGGAACTGAAACATCTGTGATAATTGGCCTTGCAATTGGTTCACATTGTTGTCTTCGCAACATGCTGCAAAACTGTTCCACCTCACTGAGTAAACATATTTTGCGCAGGGAAGACGAGCTGACAGAATTACGTCAACCACATCCGGTGGCAGCTGAAAGGAGCTTAAATGTCCCCACACATTCTTCAGGCATAAAGGTAGAGACTGCAGAATAAAACTACTGGCACTGGGTATTTTCAGAAGAGGCAAACAAGTCCACCTGAGGAGTGCCCCACTTGTTAGAGATCTCCTGAA
The DNA here is from genome assembly GCA_963921515.1 of Calotriton arnoldi. Classification (NCBI taxonomy): domain Eukaryota; kingdom Metazoa; phylum Chordata; class Amphibia; order Caudata; family Salamandridae; genus Calotriton; species Calotriton arnoldi. The sequence continues at coordinate 1,189,888 of CAWUFW010002282.1, read as the reverse complement.
CCATCGCCAGCAGAAATCGCTAAGCGTAATTGGCAAGATAATGCCAGCTCAAACTGTTGGAGCGGACATTCAGAAATGCAATGAGGTGATTAGCTGTTAACCAAATCCCTTAACGGTGTGCCTGAGACCACAGTCTCAATACCTCTAGACACAGAAGTTGAAACCCTTGATTGTTAATGTACATCACAGTTGTACTGTCTGTCAAGATCTAGACAGACTGAATTTGGATGGAGAAGAGGAAGACCTTGAGTGCTGGCTGAATCGTCCACAGCTCTAGCAAATTAATATGAAGCGCCTGCTCCTCTGATGACCTAAAGTCCCCGATCTCCAAATAAGTCTCCCACCCTACAGTTGAGGCATCAGTGACTACAGTGTCCAAGGACAGTGTTGGACTGACCGGCATCACTCGGTGAAGATTCAACTTATTACCTCACCAACGGACAACTGCAGTAGCACTGGGAAGACAGAGATAGTGTCCGACAGGTCTCTCCCATGCTGGAACCACTGCCTGCAGAGGCACCCCTGCAGAGCCCTCATATACCAACATGTATGCATGAACAATAGTATACTGGAAGCCAGCAGACTCAACAGGCGCAAGACCATTCAGACTGGGACTAGCACACCTTCTGGGAAGGAATGAAACCATCTTCTGCAAGCCATGGATCCTCTAAGGAGGATGGAAGGGGCACAGAAGGGTAGTGTCCACAACTTGGGTTTGGTGATTGAAAGCCCAGGTCCAACAGTTAAGACTGTTGACTACAGACGGCACGTCACCATCTACAGCAACCTGGCTGAGTAGCCAGTCGTCCAAGCAAGGCAAGATGGAAATACTGGATCTTCTGAGATTGTGCACAACCACAGCCATCACATTGGTGAAGACTTGAGGTGCCGACGTCAAGCCAAACAGAAGCACCACAAATTAGTAATAGGTAAAACCTACCACCACACGAGAGTACTTCCGACGACACACAACAACAAAATCTGAGCTAGGATCAGGTTGAACACCTTCTACCAGAGGAAAAAAATCAGAACCCTGAGATCTAAAATTCGATGCAGACTTCTGTCCTTGGGAACAAGGAGGTGTCATCAGCCACATCCTTGCCCAATCTCCTGCTCTGGTACCAGCTCCTTCAAGAGAACAGTGGTCATCTCTTGCTGCAGGAGGGAAAGTTGATCTTCTGGAGGGGCGGGGGAGATGAAGCCTGAAGGAAGGGTAGGGTATAACCCCTTTCTATTACCTGAAGGAAACACTGGTCCGAAGTAATGGCCTACCATGCCAGTAGAAAGGAAGATATCCCAACCCCCACACACACAGGCTCCACTTGGGCTTAAAGAAGCATACTAGACCTGCTTTACTGGTGGTGCAGCGGAACAGGGAGGCTTGATGGAGGGATCCACAGTCTTTACCTCTGGCTCTACCTCTGTACTGTTTAATCAGAGGATTCTGTTGTTGGTTAGCCTGAGACTGAAAGGGCTGACGCAGAAGGAAAAAAATCTAAAGGAGAAGCAACAAATGTGCTGAAGCTGCTTGTGGTCTCTAAGAGGGTGAGACTGTCGAAGGTCCAATGACCTGGCTGTGGCTCTGTTTGCATTAAAATGCTCCATGGTGGCATCTTCCTTTGTCACTAAACAGACGTGTCCCATCAAAGGGAAGGAGTGGTGTACCTCTGTGCAGGGTGAAAAAAGAGAACAGATGCAGGAGCCAACTTTTTACACAACAACCAACTCCAGTTACAAGAACCTTGTAGGAGTTGGAGGGTATCAGGGTGACTTACCTTTGGCATGCTTCTTGTGCTTTCATCTTTTACTGGAGCGTGGCCTCAAACAACAACGGCTCCATCTGTCATTGTGGGCCCTGGCTGTAAACAGTTTGGCCTCTTGCTCCTTGATCACATCAAGGATGCATACTAAGGCATGACTCGCAGGACCTGGAGTCATGGTCCGATCCAAGGTATCAAAGGAAAATAGAATAGGGGTGCAAAATGGAAATCATTCCCTTGCAATCCCTACGTGCATGAAGCCCAAACATTTTGATGGCGGCACTAAAAGTATTTGCTCACCGAGGAAATCTCAAACTGTCAGACAGTGAGCTCTAGAGCCACATCAAAGGCAGACAAAAGAGAAAGCCGACGGTGGTGTAGGGGTAGGGAGACTACGGCTTTGGTGACACACCCGGGGACCCCACCAGCGTCGAAACGAAGTGCTCCATACTGGCAACTTGACAGCTTTGTCGTTTCCAGATCCAGTCTTACGCCAGTGATTATTCAACAGATGAGCAATCTGTAGGTAGAAGTATGCATCAGAAATACGTTAAATATATATTTTTGATTAATAACTACACATGCTTATATGGTGATTTATTATTTAATATAAATTAATGATATATTTTTAAAGATTTCTACTGTTATAATAAACATTGTAATTTCCAATTTAACGTTTTATCAATGGATAAAAGTATTTTAAAGTAAGCTGCATCTAAAAAAATGTAATTAATGTTTATATTTTTATGTTATATATGAATATTTTAAAATCATTAATTATGCATATTCAATTGCAGTTTTATTTCATATAGATTTTTTTTTTACTTAAGAATGATTTTTATTTGCAGAACAAATTTATTGTATAATTTAACATTTTTCTAACCAATGGATAACTTTAATTTAAAGTTGTATGTATTTTTAACAGTTCTTCTAAATTCATAAGTTATTTACCTTTCGTAACGCCTTATCTGGTAGAGACCTCATTAGCCGCAGATTCCTTACCTTATATTAACCCACCAGGCATCAGACTGGATTATGAAGATTGTCGAGCAGTACCCCTGCGCGCCGGTATGTAGTGTTGTTCTGCTCCATGTGGCATCATTGGCCACACCAGAAGTGTCATGCATGGGACCTATAAAGGCACCACCTCGGCGCCCTAAAGTAAGTTAGTTAAGCGACTTTCCACACCAGGAGCACGGTTCCATGATAAGCACGGACTATTGGTGTGATAAACTAAGGCCCTTAAGAGGGTGTTCTCTATATCAAAATTGGTTTGCAAGGCGGGGAGAATGGGTGGGTCGGTAAGGAATCTGTGGCTAGATAGAGTCTCAACCAGATAAGGCGTTAATGAAAGTAAGTAACTTGTTCATCTGATAGAGACTTCTAGCCGCAGATTCCTTACCTTAGAACAGATACCCAAGCAATACCTCCCCGAAAGTGGGGCTGCAAAACCAATTAGAGCAGAAAGTCCCGCAGAACCGAACAGGCGAAGTGCCCATCACGATGGACCTGATGGTCTAGGCAGTGTTTGGTGAACATGTGCAATGAAGCCCACGTTGCTGCCTGACAGAGATCCAGGACTGGGACACTGCGCACTAACAGTGGTCACAGCCTTGGCTCTGGTGGAGTGACCCCGCAAGACCTCGGGGGTTCCTTCCTGGCCAAATCACAGAAGATTTTAATGCATAGGACAACCCATCACAAGATGGCCCTTTTCTGCACTGCCTTCCCTTTCTTTGCTTCAACATAGCCCATTAAGAGCTCATCATCCACCTGGAATTCTTTTGTGCTGTCAAGGTAGAACAACACTCTTTTTGGATCCAGATGGTGGAGTCTCTCCTCCTCTTTGAAGGGATGAGGCAAAGCAAAGACGGTAGGCAGGGTGATGTTCTGGCTTACATGGAAAGGGGTCACAACCGTCAGAAGAAAGGAGGCACGTGTCTGGGAACCAGCTTTTCCGGATTCACGGTGGTATAAGGAGGGTACGCCGAAAGCGCTTGGAGTTTGCTGACCCTCCTGGCTGATGTTATGGCCTCTAAAATGGCAGTTTTTATAGTAAAGAGCCTAAGAGGGCAATTGTGCAGAGGTTCGGATGATGCACACATGAGAAAGGGGAGGACCAGGATGAGGTTCCACTGGGGCATGATGAAGAGTGTAGGAGGGAAAAATGTTGCAGGCATTTAAGGAACCTAGCCACAACAGGTGACCTAAAGAGGGAAGCTTGGTCCAGCAACTGCAAGAATGCCAAGATGACAGAAAGGTAACTCTTAATTGTGTCCAGAGTAGAGCCCTGCTGGGCCAAGGATAGTGCGAACAAGAGAACTTTGATAAAGGTGCAGAGAGAGGATCAACATTGGGGGAATCCCACCATGACACAAACTTGTCCCAACGGCAGGCGTGTACCGACTTGGTGGAGGGATGCCTGGCTGCCAGAATAACATTACAGACTTTGTGAGGAAGGTCGAAAGCTGTCAACTGTCGCTGCTCAATCTCCATGCATGAAGGTGAATGGTGCGCAGGTTCGGGTGCAGAACTCTCACTTGTTGCTTCGAAAGAAGATCCTCTTGGAGAGGCAGCCTGATTGGAGGACAGATGATCATGCTCAACAGCTCAGGATACCAAACTGTCGATGCCCAATCTGAAGCCACAAGAATGACTTGGGCCGGGTCGTTCCTGATCTTCTTGAGAAACCTGGGAAGGAGGGGTATTGACAGAAAGGGGGGGGGGGGTACCCCAAGTAGCCCCCCCAACCCCCAGTACATAGGATCATACTTCCAACACTGGAATCGGTGTTGGGGTATGATTCCAACATGTTTGATACCAAACATGACCAGGTTCGGTGCAGCCGCTATATCGTTAGACATCTCGTAATGACTGATGTCCACTATATGTATTAAAATGCTGACACCACTTACAAAGCCTGGAGAATTGACTCCGGGGTTTGTAGGGGTGTCCTGCTCATGCAGGAGCACCCTCACACTTATAACCAAGCACCCTGCCCTCAGGACTTTAGAGCATGCCACAGGGGTGACATAGGTTTCAAGTGTAGCGACCCCAGATATAAGGAAACTTATATCTGTTGTGAGAGGTGCAAGCACCAACTCGCACAGGCTGCAATGGTAGGCCTGTAGTCACAGTTTAAGTGGGCTCCCATGGGTGGCACAATACATGCTGCAGCCCATGGTGTACCTATGCACTGGGTACCTCAGTACCATATACTAGGGACTTAAGGGTACACCTGCAGCCAATTGTGGATGGCAGAAGTACTTATCATGGTCAATTTAGGGAGAAAGCACAGTGACTAGGGTCCTGAATAGCAGAATCCACGTCAGACTAGTCAAAAACACACTGGCACCAGGCAAAAAGTAGGGGTAACCATGCTAGAAGAATCCTACCTTCCTACACCTATGTTGTCAAAGCGCGTGCCTTCTTTGTTTGGTGGTGGAGAGATGGGAGCGGAAGGATTTTTGGAGGGTCTTTGAGCCACTTGTGAGATCACAGAATCCGGTTTGGCATGACCTGCGAAGCAAGCAGGGTAATGCTCCTTAGCCTTGTACTTTTTGTCCATGAGACGTGGCACTGCCGCAATTGCAGCTGGGTTTCTCATTATCTTAATCCCCTCCTCCAGATATAGTCCATGATGGGGATGGCCCTTATTGACTTCCTTGCTTGTTCTCTGAAGTCATAGGGAAAACACTGACTGTTTAACAGAGATTGGGAGATGAAATCGTGTAGCAGCCTGGTCCATTAGGTAATGAAAGCTCCTGATGTCCTCTGGGGGAGAATCTGACGAATGTAGAAGTGGAGGCGATGGAGTGCGGACAAGGCAGTCGTCGCACTCATGGGGGTTGTGGCTCAGGGATCTCGTCTTCTTCCCTATCATCTTATGAAGATGTTGGGTCGCCTCTTGGTGGCGCCGCTATATTAGCTGCAGGTGTCTTCCTGGACGTCATAGGTGGAGGAATGTTCCTTGGAGTAGTTGGAGAGGTAAGTTGAGGTAGCACTACTGGCTGCTCCTGCGGAGGTTCAGGAAACCTCTTTCTGTAATCTTGCAGCATGGCCTGCAGATCTTGGACGAGCGGCATGGACATCTGTACTTAATCATACCTGGGTTGTGGATGAGGATGGTATTGATAATGCTCATAATGCCTTTTGGGAGGGGCATAATATTGATGGCAATAACGCTCTTCCTCCTCTTCATCCTGGCATTTGCCCTGAAGTTCTGTGCGCTGCCCCAAAAGGCCCATCGTCGTCCGACTCCTCTAGGTCTAACAGGTGACTCAGTGGAAGAGGTGAGACCTTGCTAGGAGATGTCAACTCAGGTCTTAAAGCTGTTTTGGTGATCTTTGTAACCTTTATCATCGTCGACGAACTGTCGACGATGTTGTCAAAGAAGTCGTTGTCAAGGTGAATTTCTGCAGCGTTGTTGTCGACGGTGTTGCCGTCAGTGTTGTTGGGGGGTAACACCGACATAGACGGTGCCTTAGTAGATGACAGTATTCTTGTCGCCGAGATGGGCGTGTCGACTGGTTTCATCGTTGTTTGACGATGGTCTTGTGGACGAGACGGTGGTGATAGTCGATACCAGTGTCGCCGGTGAGGTCATCGTCGACGGAGCTTTGAGAGGATTTTTATGCCTCAACGTTGATGGTTCAGAGGAGAAAGAACGCTGACGTACTCCTGTCTTCACAGATGGAGTACTGAGTTGAGAGGAGGTCCCTCTTTGGAGAGGAGTTTTATTTACTCCTTTTTCAGTGGTGAGTTTTTAAAGCTTTTCTGCTCTCCTCAGATGTCCCCTGGTCAGATGATCTTGACCTTTTGTGTCCTTACGGACGTGTCATTGTGGTAGATCTCTGCGTATTAGCCTTCTATGGCCACAGAAGTAGCCACCCCTCCCTGTCCTTTAAGCAGGGTCGGATTGGGATCACAATTCGGCGCGTGCACTCCTAAAAAATGGCCCACATTCCCGGAAAGTGCCTTCTCATTAAACACCAATTTATTAGACTCATTGGGCACATGTTTATAGAATTGTTTGGTAATTTTAACATTGTATAGCTTGCAGAGCCAGTAGCGTGGGTAAAAACTAGGAGCACTGAGTTTTGGCCAGGCAGGCAAGGTGAAATATAATGATGTTCCACGGGCCACAACACCTGCTCTGATGGGAATTTTAAAATCCTGTCCTGTACAAAAATGACATATCACCAAAATCTGGTATTTTCCCCCCTAATCAGTATGTATTTTAAACATTTAACGTAAGGCAAATGCACTTTATATTGATTTCTAAAGCTGCCTTAATGATCCGTGACGGATCGTCAAATTAACAATGGCAGAAAAGCCATGTTAAAAAAAGAATAAGATTTTTATTCTATATAAAGATTTGTCTTTGATTATCATGCAAACATCCCCTCAAACCCCCCCCCCTCCCCTCCCCTCCCCACACACACACACCACCTTACACTCAGCACGGAAAGACACTGGGGCTGAGAAGACAACACCTGGCCCACAGCAAAGCCCCTGAATACTCTCTCCCTCCCCGTCCACCAAGGCCTCAATGTGATGTGATGGCCCAGTGGGGCAGGGGCCAGGTGTTAAGACAGTGATTTTGGGCTGGGTCGAACCCAAGGGGGTGAGGTGAAAAAACATCCAGAAGAACAACTGGCCCCCAGGGAGGCCTCCGGCTGCTTCACACACACATCCTCCCCTGCCTACTATAGCCTCGGGGCTATGGCCTGGCAGAGGTGGAAGGAAGCGAAGAACAAAGCTTCTGGGCAGGCCTCGGAGGTGGGGGGCAATGTGGGCTGAGGTGAAGATGGGCCATCGGCTGTTATCACCTGACAATGAACCCCCTGCAAGGCTGTTTTACTCTTCCCACCCCTGTTTGACAGCCCAGCAGGGGAGAAGCAGCACTGCTTTTGGGTGTGTGTGCAGCAGCTCAGGGGCTAAGCTGAAGTCTAGTGACACAAGTCCCTGCCCTGATAGTCAGCCTGCCTTACAATACAGCGGCCTGGCTGAGGGGATGCCAACGATTGCAAGGCTCTGTGGGTCAGGTGACAGGGCTTAAAAAAACGGCCCACAGGTGACACTTAGGCGCCAGCCCATCGGCCAATGCCAGACTGCCCACCTTCCCAATATGACCCTGCCTTTAAGGTCTTAGAAGAAAAAGTACGACATATTTTGCACTCCTTTACCTGATGTCGAGGTTAGAGGCAGTAAAGACAGTCTTTATGTGGATCGTCCACATGTAGCCTAGACATAGTTGTAGATGAATCTTCAACTCATTCAAAGTAGAAAAAACTGAGCAGAACTATGGGAGAGACTCCTTTTAAACAATGAAAATCTGAGGGACTCTGCCTCTGTTGGGAGTGTTCTAGAGGGTGCGGTCTTCTGATTGGCTATAGTTCAAGTTTGATCCTTTTTTCTAAAGGACACAGATGGGCTATTAAACTGACTTTCATTGCCATTGTAGACTATGATCATGATACATACAACTTTACTATGGTACCGTGGGGCTCCCACTTCGACAATGGTGAATGATTCAAGCATGTGAATCTATGAAAGATCCAATACTGGAGAATTCAATTTCCCAGCACAGGGGCATATCTTCTCATGCAGCTATGTTCTCACATGTAATATAATGCATCCTGCCCTAGGGCTGTGAGGCCTGCAGTAGAGGTGACTTACAGATTTTACATGCAGTGTCAGGGGACATGGCACACAAGGTGTGTGACATGCTGTCTTTTCACTTTTTAGAGCATCTTGTCACGCAGCCAGCAGTATCAGTCTGCATGAGTTTGGCGCTGGGTCCCTTAGAGTGGCACAATATATGCTGCAGCTCTTAGGGACCCTCTTTAGTACCTATGCCTTGGGTACCAGGGGTGCCACTTACTTGGGACTTACATAAGTGCTAAAGGCCTGGTCAATTGGGGATCAATTGACGAATTAACTTGTTTTGGGGAAAAGAACACTGGCACTGGGTACCTAGTTAGCAGGAACCCAGTGCTCTTCGGTCAAAGTTGCATCAAATACCAGGCAAAAAGTGGGGGGTCTACTGCAACAAAAGACCAGTTTCCTACATATGGTACTGGTTCTATTGCTCCTTTAAGTATAAGCACCTGAACCCCTTCCTGAAGAAGGAAAGAAAAGTTTCTTACCTGTAACTCCAGTTTTGTTGTAGGGGTATTTCCATGATAAGTCATAAGCACTTGAATAGTCCCGCCCACGTGCTGGGACCCCGGAGCACTTCTTTAGATATATCTTCTTAAGTGGATTTTTTTTCGCCTTTGTTCAGGAATGCCTGCAAAGACACTTATGAGATAAAAAGACAATAATGCAGCCTAACTAAATAGGCTACGCTGGCCGTATCGTCATCTTGTAGTGAAAAAAGAGAGCCAGTATACTAAATTTTCTGCTATTTTTGTGGTGTTTAACCCACAGAAAAACTCCCCTTCACAAAACTCCTTTTTTCATGATAGAGATGGAAGGAGAGGACAGAAAGCCCCATAGGCTGCCATTATCTGTCTGAAAATTAGAAGCTGTGCCTTTAAGAATCCAGAGACTACCAGTATCCCATCATGCACAGCCAGTGGCAGTTACTTCAGTTCTTTTTGAAGGCAATGAGAAGTGAATGCATATTCCATGTTATGGATCCATCTGTCTATTCCACCAGGGAGGAGGGCGGGTTGCTTATGACTTATCATGGAAATACCCCTACAAGACAACTGGAGTTACAGGTAAGAAACTGTTCCTTCTCTTGTAGGGGATTTCCATGTATAGTCATAAGCACTTGAATAGATTAGCAAGCCCATCCCTACAAAACGCGGTGTTAGAGACAGAGAGGTTGATGTAAATTTAAGAAAATAGGTTTCGAAGGGAAGCCTGCCCTACTTGAGCATCTGCCTAGGCATCAGAGTCCAGGCAGTAGTGTTTGGTGAAGGTATGAACTGACTTCCAGGTAGCAGCCTTGCAAATCTCAGCAATGGGTAAATTATGAAGCACGGCAGCAGTAGCTGCTTTCCCTCTGGTAGAGTGAGCTTTAGGCTTACTGGAAAGGGATTTGTTAGCTTTTTGGTAACAGAGTAAAATACAGGAAACAATCCATCTGGAGATGGACTGCTTGGAAGTCACAAGACCTGTCCGGAGAGAGCCATAATTCACAAATAACTGGTCAGATCTCCGTAGATCCTTAGTTGTATCCAGATAGAATTCTAAAACCCTTCTAACATCCAGGGAAAGAAGAGATCTCTCTGCTGGAGTAGATGGATGCTGGAAAAAAGTAGGTAATTAAATAGTTTGGTTTACATGAAAATCCGAACCCACCTTAGGGAGGAGGTTCGGATGAGTCCTCATAACCACTTTAGATGCATGAAAAACTGTGTATGGCTCTTGACAGCAAAGTGCTTGGATCTCACTAACCCTACGGGCAGAGGTGATGGCTACAAGGAAAGCGGTCTTCCAAGACAGATGTTGAAGAGAAGCCCTATGTATGGGTTCAAAGTGCATAAGCCGAGAGAGAACCACATTAAGCTCCCATGGAGGAGAAGGACTTTTAATGGGGCGGGGGGGCACCTTCTTCAAACCTTCCAAGAAATCTTTGATGACAGGAGTTCTGAAAAAGGAAGTTTGTGAAGGGCATTGCCTGTAGGCAGTGAGGGCTGCCAAGTGAACCCAAATGGAAGAAAATTGAAGGCCAGATTGTGCTAGATGAAGCAAGTATGGAAGGATGACACCTTCCTGGCAAGAGGTAGGATCCTCATTCTTCGATGAGCACCAAATACAGAATCTCTTCCATTTATGAGCATAAGCAGAACGTGTGGATGGCTGCTTAGCTTCTTTAAGAATGTCCATGCAGTTCTGAGGAAAGATCAAGTGTCCATACTGCACAATCTCAGGAGCCATGCTGCCAAATTCAAAGAGGAGAGGTTGGGATGCACCATCTGTCCTCCGAATTTCGTGAGTAGGTCAGATTTGCATGGAAGCTTGAGATGTGGACGGATAGACCGGTGATGGAGGTCTGTGAACCACCACTGACGTGGCCACTCCGGGGCTATGATTATCATTTTCGCCCGTGACTGTGAAAGCTTGATGAGGACTGCCGGGATCAGGGGAACTGGAGGAAAGGCGTAGAGAAATCTGCCTGACCAGTTGATCCATACGGCATTCCCCAGGGTTCCCGGTTGGTAGAACCTCGACGCGAAGCTGTGGCATTTGCTATTTTCTGCAGTGGCGAACAGATCGACCTCCGGAGTACCCCATTTTCCGAATATATCTTGGACCACGTCGTTGTTTAAGACCCACTCGTGATTTTCCTGAAGGAGCCTTCTGAGAGAGGCGGCCTGAGCATTTTGAACACCTGGGAGGTGAGTTGCTGTTATGGTCATGTTTCTGGCTAGAAGCCACTTCCAGATCGTTTGAGATTCCCGAGATAACGGTCTGGATCTCGAGCCTCCCTGCTTGTTGAGGTAGAACATGGTTGTTGTATTGTCCGTCTGGACAAGCAGGGAGCTGGCACGGAATGATGGCTGAGAAGCTTTCAGAGCCATATGAATTGCTCGTAGTTCTAGCAGATTGATGTGGTGGGTGTATTCCTTGTGTGACCATTTGCCCTGAATTTGAAGATGATCTGTATGGGCTCCCCATCCCAGGAAAGAGGCATCCATGACTATGGTTTGAACAGGTATCGCCTTGTGAAAAGGAATCCCTCTTAGGAGATTGGTGGGCGAACAACACCATTTGATGGACAGGAGGGAGTGTTGAGACAGCTGAATCCGATCTTCCCAATCTCCTGTTCACTGATCCCATTGGTCTTCCAGACATTCCTGCCGGGGTCTCATGTGGAGACATGCATTCGGGGTGAGGAATATGCAAGATGCCATCGAGCACAGAAGAGAGGAGACCTTCCTCACAGTCGGGTGAGGCATTGCCATGAGATCCTGAGCCTTCCGAAGGATCGATAAGCGTCTCTCCTCCGAAGGACACACGTTTGCCGTGCAAGTATCGGTGGATGCTCCCAGATATTGCAGACACTGTACAGGCGTCGAGGTAGACTTCGTTTGGTTGATATGAAGACCCAATCGAAGGAGAAGGTCGGAGGTCCACTGGAAGTGTAGCTGAGCCTCCTGATATGTGGATGCCTTGATTAGCCAATCGTCTAGATAGGGATAGATGAACACCTAGTGTTTTCTCAGATGGGCAGCTACCACCGCCATGCACTTGGAGAAGGTCCTGGGTGCGGACTGCAGGCCGAATGGAATTACGCAGTATTGGTAGTGGTTGTTCCCCACTGCAAACCTCAAGAACTTGCGATGCTTCCTTATGATGGGAATGTGGAAGCATGTGTCTTGCTAGTCGATGGTGCATAACCAATTCCCTCAATGTAGCGGAGGGTAGATTTGGTGTAATGCTAGCATCCGGAATCTCTCTCTCTGAATCCACTTGTTGGCGTTCCTTAGATCAAGAATGGGTCTGAACTTGTTCTTGTCTTTCTTTTTGACAAGAAAGAATCTGGAGTATAGTCCTTTGCCTTATTGTAAAGGAGGAACGGGTTCCACCGCCTGTTTAAGAGAATGTTCGCTTCCGATTGTAAATGGGACAGTTGGAATCTTTAGTGTTTCGGAGGTATTGAAGGTGGAGGGCTGATGAACCGTAGAGAATATCCATTGCAAACAATATTCAGGACCTAATTGTCTTGCTTGATTTTTTTGCCGCTCTGCCAAGTAATGTTGAATGCTTCCCCCTACCGGAGTGGGTAACGGAAGAGGGGGAAGACAGGATTCAGGGCTTGGAACCTGTTGGCATCTTGCCTCCTTGACAAGGTTGCTGTCCTGACCTTCCTCTTGGTTGTTGTTTTTGGTAAGGCTGGTAAGATATTTGGTATGATTGTTGAGTACTTGCCTGTCTGCCCTGATACCACCGAGGGGTTTGAACCCTGTGTAGGATATCGGATTGAGAAAGGGCATAAAGACTTGCGTTGCTCTTTGGGTCTTTCAAGGCCAACAGCCTTCAGTGTTTCCATCTCCGCTTTCATTTGGGCCATCTCCTCATCTGCATGAGACCCAAAAAGTGTTGTACCAGAAAACAGGAGATTGAGTATACGCTGCTGCGCTTCAGGTTTAAATGAAGCCAAGCAAAGCCATGAATGCCGCCTAAGTGCCACGCCGTGGCAGTATCCATGTGCAGACAGAAGGGATGTATCCGCAGCTGCGCTGATTACTTGATTAGAGACCATGAGGCCCTCCGTTAAAACTTCGTTAAAGTCCTCTCTTTTATCCCTAGGGAGGTGATCCACAAACTGTTGGAGAGACTCCCACAGTGCCCATGCATACCTGCCAAGCAGGGCTGTGGCACTAGCAGTTTTCATGGAAGTGGCTGCTGTGTTGCACACCTTCCTTCCTACTGAATCTATCTTACGGCTCTCTTTAGCAGGTGGAACTGTAGATGTTGGAGCCGTAGTATGTTGTTTTTTCGCTGCTACCACAATGACCGAATCCAGAGCAGGGTCGGTCCGTAGGAATGCGGGGTCCTGCTCTGGAGGACGATACTTCTTTTGTAGCCTGGATGGAGCTTAACTGAAGAGGGTGTTAGAAAAAGTTCCATTGCCGGTTCTAAGAGGCCCGCTACCAGAGGAAGTAAGGGACGAGATGCTTGTCTCTGCTGAAGAGTTTCAAATATCACAGACGTTGATGGCGTCGGAGTGGACATTGGTATGTTCAATTTGGAAGCCCCTCGCACCAAAACTTCCTGAAACGTAGAGAGGTCATCATTTGGTGAAATCCTTTGAGGAAGAGAGTCAGATAACGTAGAAGAATATCTCCTTGTACTCGAAGATGAAGTGGCCCTTGTGTGTCTGGAACAAGATCTTCCACCATGATGACGACGATGGGACAGAGTAGAGGAATGTCTATGGCTGCGAGAACAATCCCTCGTAAGAGACCTTGGCCTTCGTGGTGTAGGTGAAGGAGGTAAAGGAGGCGGAGGAGGAGAGGAGGAGGAGGCCGTGTAGGTAGTCTTGGTTGCTCATCTGGTCGATGACGAGACTGAGTTGGCGATATGATCCTAGATGGAGAGTATGTTCGGGAATATTCCGAATCTGAAGAGTAGATTAGTCTTCTCTTTTTTCGAGCCTTTTGGAGTCTTGAGGAAGCGGCCATTGATTCCGCAGAAGACACATCTCTCCCCATCGACCTACTCGTCGAAGGCGACCTTCGGCGTCGTCTCGACAGAAAACTTCGTCTTGATGTTGATCATTGAGTTCTTGAAGTCGACCGCGTCCGTGATCGACAGTGATGTTTCAACGTCGATCGGTGGTGTTGTGTCGACGTCGAACGACAATGATGGGTCGACGTCGAGTGGTGTGACAAGGTTCTCGACGGCAACCTCCGAGGTGTTACTGTCTGCGGAGGGCTTCGACACCGAACGAGGCGTTCTCACCGTTGCGGCCGAAGATCTTCTCGACGTGCAACGTCATTTCGACCCAGATCCCCGAGTTGACGGCGAACAGGTCGGCGCTGTACCTCCTCTCGACTACGTAGACTTCGATGTTGGCCAGGACCGGCGCCGTTTTTCAGCCCTTCTTTTGCTGGGGAACCCCCCCCAGAGGCTGAAGACAGAGCCCTGGTAGAAGACTGACCCACTCCTCAAGTCCCACCTGAGGACTGGCCCTGCTGTTTTCTTCGCTCTTCTGCTCCTTGAAGTCAAATCTTCTCCCTGTCACGCAGGGCGCGCCTGGAAAAGGTTTTACAGATGGAACAGGAGTCAGGAACATGAGTAGCAAGCAGGCAAATAATGCACACTCTGTGAGGGTCAGTTTTGTCCTTCTTTCTACCACAGTCTGGACACTTATCAAAAAGGGACGGCATTTTTGAATGAAAACTGTGAAAATACCTGTCAGAAAAAGTCAGAAAAAGTAAGAGAAAGACCAAAAACATCGAGTAAAACCCTCAGTAGTTATAGTCGGAGGTGATTTTTGAAGAAAAAAAACACATTTGGTAGAGCTCAATGCTCCAGGGTACTGATGGCAGGAGCCGGAAAAAGGAACGGAAGTAACTGCCACTGGCTGTGCATGATGGGATACTGGTGGTCTCTGAATTCTTAAAGGCACAGCTTCTAATTTTCAGACATGTAATGGCAGCCTATGGGGCTTTCTGTCCTCTCCTTTCATCTCTATCATGAACAAGCATTGGCATAGCCAATAGGTCTCGCCTTTGGGACCTTATAAGTATTTAGTTATCCAGCACAATATCCTTCGTGCAACAACATCAACTGTTGCATGGCTAAACACTTATAAGGTCCCAAAGGCGAGACCTATTGGCTATGCTTGTTAACTGATGTAACAAAAAAGCACAAACATGCTGTTCAATTACAGAGTACAGCTCATCTTTGGTTCTCCCATGCTTCAGTCAGAAACTGCTTTGCAGAGTAGAGTGAGCGCGCCACTAAAACGCCTGCACTCTGGGCACATATGGTTTAAAAGAAACCAGGCACTACTAGTCCTGAAACGTAAGGTTTTTCATTGACCAGATTCGCAATGTTAGAAGTCGTTTACACGAAAAAAGTGGCTTATAATAAAGAGAGACGCGTCAGCTTTTCACTAGTCAATTTCCTCGAAGCATGACTTGGTGTAGAAATCATGAATCAACATGAGAGTGGAGCAAAGTCTGCTCGCTTCTGCCCCGGTTACACAGGGACCAGGCCCGGGGTTAAATAGGGCTGTTCCTCAGGGTAACTCGGTTTAAAGATGCAATACTAGCGGCTCCGCTAGTGTTAGTATCCACAATGAATTTTGCTCTAGCGCACAATTCAAAGTGAGCCGTGCTATCTTTTGCCAACTTGCAAACAGTTACAACCGGGTGTATAAATGGATTTTTCATGTTTGGGCGGATTATCCATTAAACAACCTTTTGCACAAAATGTGTTATCCGGGGACTATTCCAAAGCCTAGGGTGCGGGTGGAGTTGCAGGACTACTCCCACAAGAGGGCGCTGCAAACATTCTATCACAGGAGGGAATCGGCTTACACCACAGAAAGATGAGCCCAGAACACGTGGCAAAACTCGCTGTGCCATCTGTAGATTCCCATGAATATTACAAATCCAAATCGGCAATCCGTTTTACCTTTCTAAATAATAAAACAGTTCCATATTTTGTTAAATGTCTTTAGAGTTTCACTGCTATTGTTGTGTACGAGGCCAACTCATTTATTAGCAGGATATGATTTCAGGGAACACTGCAACAGGAACAAGCTCCTGAAGGACTGCGGCAGTTCACGTGCTAATGGTGCAGGTGTCACAGAAAGGTCAAAGAGTCGGTCTTCATTCAGTGGAACTCTTGTGTTGAGCTCAGTCCCCTCCTGTTTTGCCAGACCCGTCCAGATGAGGATGACGCAGGAGGCTAGGACCCCAGTGGTTTGTTGGGAATACCCGCGTGTGAGAAACCGAAAGGCAGCTGTACATTTCACACACAGAAAGAAATAGTCACGCAACATACATATGGAGTGTCCGCGCATAAACGGACCAACAAATATGCAGCTTAAGGCAGAGGCGCGAGCGCTCTCTCTCTCTCTCTCTCTCTCTCTCTCTCTCTCTCCTCTCAGCCAACAGCCCTACATGCAGTGATGAAGATGCACGAATGTGTGAGCAAATGGATCCGTGAATAGAGCGTGCATGTATGGATAAACTGCTGATGACGGGCGAATGATTGAAAAACAGAAAGAAATATATTTGGTATTCAAGCATTGGCATTTTAATTCCATCCCTGCTTTCAATGAGCGTTGATAGGTTTCCAGTGTTTTCATTCTGCAGCACTATCTGTGTTTACAAAGTTCGAGTCTGTTCCTTTTGCACAAAAAGATTTCTCTGAAAAGGCTAATGGTAATGGATATGCACAATGTTCGCCCTGCTATAACACCCAGCAGGGAAACATACAACAAATGGTTTTAACGTGACAGCAGAAACACGAACCAGCGTGTGAATAAGTGAAACCGACCTTGCAAAGAAAACAAGCAGAACGACAAGCCTCGGAATTAAAAGAAAGCAAGCGCGACCCCGCTGCTGCGAAAGATAAAGCGACGCGCATTCTTGTGGCGGTGGGGTGGAGGGGACGTGCATGAAACCTGACCCAAAACAGATATCCCCTGCTGGCTCCCGAGACCAAAACGCCCTGGGAGTAAACCTTTCAAAAGAAGCTGGGACATCCACACGCCTTTGGCCAATTGCGTGCTGAAGCCAGACGCAAAGGCCAATCGCGTGTGAGCACCACACGCACAAGCTTCTACTAAACCTGAAGAAAGCTGAAGTGATTCCCAAGAGGTCGATTTCCTAGTGCAGCGCATGCGCTGTGCTAGGCTCGACCTAAAAAAGGAGTTTTGTGAAGGGGAGTTTTTCTGTGGGTTAAACACCACAAAAATAGCAGAAAATTTAGTATACTGGCTCTCTTTTTTCACTACAAGATGACGATACGGCCAGCGTAGCCTATTTAGTTAGGCTGCAATATTGTCTTTTTATCTCTTAAGTGTCTTTGCAGGCCTTCCTGAAGAAAGGCGAAAAAATATCCACTTAAGAAGATATATCTAAAGAAGTGCTCCGGGGTCCCAGCACGTGGGTGGGACTATTCAAGTGCTTATGACTATACATGGAAAGCCCATACAAGAGAACCGTTGTTATGCAGGGAGAGTGCGTTTGCGGGGTGAAAAGTTTAGTGGGGGTTACAATGAGCTCCAGGCAGTAATCGTGCTAAGGATGGAGAACCCATTAGTCAGAGGTTACCTTTTTCCAGGACAGAAGAAACCCTTTTAGTCTTCCTGTGACAGGTCTAGTGTGATAAGGGGGTTTA
Organism: Calotriton arnoldi; assembly: GCA_963921515.1. Taxonomy (NCBI): domain Eukaryota; kingdom Metazoa; phylum Chordata; class Amphibia; order Caudata; family Salamandridae; genus Calotriton; species Calotriton arnoldi. The sequence continues at coordinate 1,172,303 of CAWUFW010002282.1, read as the reverse complement.
ACGTAGTGGTGGGGAAAGAGTGTAAGGGAGTCACTGCTTGGAGGAGGCAGCTCCTTTGGCCCTTACTCTGGTGTGGTTACCTCTGTAACCTCCTCTTGAATACTCTTGTATTGACTGCTGGTGGTATTGTTGCTGCTGCTGCCTCTAGTAGGAGGCGTGAGAGTTTGGGGAAGTGGATTTACTGCCCCCCCCTATAATGCGACCTGCAAAAGGACCCCAGAGAGTTGATGTCTAAAGGCACGGATTGCCTTGACAGTATAAATGTCCTTTTTCAGCTTTTCAAGCAAAGAAGATGTTGTACTTCAGGGTTAAAGCCAGAGACAAAGAGCCAGGCAGGACTCCTGACCAGAATGCTAGTATTAAACACCCCTGACCGCAGTATCGGTTGAGTCAAGAGCGCAGTGGATGGTGGCGTTTGAGATGATTATGCATTCAGTAACCAGCCCTTGCCCACACTCTTTATACTGCTCAGGGAGATATTGAAAAAGTTCACCATCTCATCCCAATCAGGCCTCAAGAAATCAACCCACCTGACACTGACTGGCAGGAAGCTCTGAAATCCCCGCGAGGGGTGGCAATACCCTCTAGACTGCGATTAGTACAACTCAAGGTGCTCCACAGGACCTACCTACCCAGAGAAATACTAGCTAAAATGGGAAGAACGGACTCCTCGCTTTGCCTACGTCAATGTGGGGGGGGTAGGTACATTCTACCACATTATATGGGACTGTCCCAAGATCAGAAACTACTGGACAACAATCATGCACACAATTACACAGGTATGCGGATCCCCAGTACCACCTGAGCCCAAAATGTGACTTCTCAACATCTCGGAGGCAACAGACCTCAATTGCAAAAATCAGGACTGGGCGACGCTAGGTATGATGATTGTAAAGCGTAACATTGCTAGGCATTGGGGAGCTCAGCCAGCACCAACCCACACAGAATGGTGCAATGATATGGATTGGGCCATGGTAGCCGAGAAGGCAGTCGATATAAGCAGGGGATGCCCTAGGAAATGTGAGCAGGTGTGGGGAGAATGGAATACCCATAGGGGGGAGATATGCACCCTGCCCTCTCAGGGCCCAACACTAACAGATCTAAGAAACTCACCCGGAGGACCTGGCAATCACGCAACAGGAATGGTCTATGAATAATATGAAGGGATGGGTTTACCTTAACACAGATAATTGCCGAAATGTTTCATATAACATCTGAATTGGATTAACATGTGCTGCTATTTAATGAAAAGAGTTTAAAAAAAAAAAAAGAAATCAACTCACCTACTCGCTATTGTGAGTCAGATTTTAGGGCTTACTGGGTGCGGTCTGGCAAGCGAGCTAGAGTTGGCAAAGAACAGATGGTCTGTTCATTCAGAAAGTGAGGTCAAATAGCAGCTTATGGCTTCTTACTAATGGAGATTGGTGTTTACTTTTCTTTTCCTGATTGCAAAGTTGGAGGATTTTGTACAGTGAACCGCCTGACAATCGTACTGGGCACCCAACATTTAAAAGGCTTGTAAATGAACTGTCCAAATATTTCAAAATATATTTCTTTAGTTAGGAAAGCATTTTTTGCAATTCTGAAGTGACATGGGAACAAAGATTTTAATAGGAATAAAACAAATCAAAATACATTTACTTGGTGAGGTGCAAATGATAAATATTGCTGAAACCCGCTCCTGTTTTCCACACATTATCGTTTGTATGCTATATAGTTTTTTAGTAAAACTGCATGTCATTAGGAAAGCTTCTGGCCATTTCAATGGAAAATATGTGTGTAAATTACAGTGCACTTATCACATCATGCTTTAGTAAAATATTTATTAAAAGTGAAAGTTTTTATAAATAAATTAAGAAACATTCCTGTCCCCGCAAATGCTATTAGTGAACTAAGAGGCAAGTCGGGGGTCATGTTCTTTAGGAGGACTAGATTTTTTTTCTTACAAATGGAGCAAACGTTTAGTCTGTTAAACAAAAGAGTTTCTTGTACAGCAGACATGCTGAATCCCCATATCTGAATGTGCTCTGGCATGTGATAATGAAGGAAAAAGTGAAATAAAATATTTGCCTAGGATAACACGATTTTATATGAGTTTGTGGGTAAAGCACATTACAGTTTGGTCGAGAAGATTATTCAAGACACTATACCTGCAGGTCTGGTAACATTTTTGATTTTTTGACCTGCGCCCTGTCGTATCGGGAGAGTAGACCAAAAAAGTTAGCAATCTGTCAGTGCATGGCTCATTGTACTGCCACCCTCTTGCCTGCTGCAGCAATGTTTTTACTCTCCTGGTCAGGAGCTTGAGGGCTTCTGTGCTGTGCGAACCACAAGGGAGTCCGGTAGACCAGGGCCATAGATGTAGGGCAGGTCATGGGGTGAGGGTTTGCATTTTTTGTCAACCCTTGGTGTGATGACCTGAACCATTACCGGCTCTTTGAAGGCTTGGGCGCTGTCTTGAGCATTGCCTTCAGCACAGGGAGAAACTGGAGATGGCATTGTGTTTCTGAAAGTGCTTGGACCAGAAAGTCAGTGTCTTCCTAGACGACGTGCATATCTACTCTATGGGAAGTAGACGCCCATTGTATAACCTTGTGGTATAAGGTGGGGAAGGTTTTGCCGGGTACAGATCAGGGTCTGTATCGCCCGGAGGATCGACATCCAAGTCATCCCACAGGTCGTCATTAGGTTCAGGAGCATGGGGGGGCGGGGGGGCATATCGTTTCCTTGGATACAATGGGCTGCTCTCCTGATAGGGGAAGTGCTCTGACCCACTTGGTAAAGCGTGAGGAGGTGGCACATATGGTGGTGGCAGTGAAAGAGGAGACTGATAAGGCCTCGGAAGGGCCGGGTTCTTCCTCCGCCTCGACGTCACGTTCCCTGAAGATGTCGAGGTGGCTTTCCGTCTCTCCTCTTTATTCTTCGATGAGTCCACCTCTGTTCACATTGGTATCGAAAGGTCTTCTTCGCTAGGAAGGCAAAACAGGCTGGCACAAGGTCCTGTCGTGCTCGGGAGAGAGGCAACAAAGTTAATCGAATGACGAAGTAGAATCGTAGACACGGAAAGGTTGCTCCATGACAACGTGAGTCGAAGAAGCCCGGCAGGAGTGCTATTAGGGCCTCAACATGGAGGCCTATTGGTACACATCCAAACCAGATAATGGGGGAATGGAGCAGATGCCCATGTTCATTACCAACTAAAGGAGGAGTCACTATACCTCGTGACTCAAAAGACTTCTTCGAAGAAAAACAAGTTGCAAACATCCGAGCCTAACACTAGATGGCAGAAGTATACGGAGTATGAGTATCAACAGCCACAAAATGTTACAGCAGGTAAGTAACTTTCTTCTGATGGATATTTCTACCTATAGATTCCTAACCTCAAATAGATTTCGAACCAACATCCAGCAATGGAACGGAGGGCCTAGAAGAATGGTTATACCAAGAAGTCCTATAGCACAGATCAGAAGAAATGCCCATCCCTCCTTAGCTCCGAATCCAGTCAATAGTACTTAGCGAAGATGTGAAGGATTGACCAAGTGGCCACTCTGCGGATGTCACCTACAGGGTCCCCCCTCCCAAACACATTCAGATGTGGAGCATTTGGCTCTGTAGAATGAGCCCTAATGCACTCTGGTGGAACTTTGTGGGCAGTGGCACAGCACATTCGGATATATAAAATTATTCATCTGGGCAACATATGTTGCAAGCCTTATAGAAATCTTATCACAACAAGGACAACTGATCCAGCAATCGTAGAAAGGCCAAAAGGGCCAACAAGTAACCTTTAACAGTGCCCACTGCAAGCTCTTGCTGGGCCAAATATAAATCGAATAAAAAGACATCCAACAGTTTGGCTGGCAACGGGTCTGTCTACCGGGTGCCGCATCATGCCACAAACATATCCCAGCGTACACCGATTTTGTGGAAGGATGCCCAGCTGTCAAGATCGCATCAATGACTTCAGAAGCGAGATTAAAGGAGATCAACTGCCCTCGCTCAAGACTCCACAGATGGAGGTGCAGGTTGTGCAGACCCTGCCCTGCTACTTCAAAAGAAGGTCCTCCCAAATCAGCAGATTGTGAAACGGTCGCTCAAAACCAAAAGTTAAGGGTGCCACACTCTCCTGGCCCAATACGGAGTAATTTAAATAACTTGGGCACTGTCATTCCTGATCTTCCTCAGAGCTCTGGGCAGGAGGGGAATAGGAAGAATGCATACAAGTTCAATGCTTCACTCCAATGTGCAAAAGTATTGACACTGCACACCCAGCAGTGATGAAACGACTGAACCAGGGCACTCCCCAATGCTGGAAGACGCCCTGCACCACCTCCAGGTGTAGCTGCCACTCATGATCTGCTACTACAGCAAACTGATGAGGCAGGTCTCTGCCAGAGACTCGAGTCCTCTGTTCTTCACCTCTCCCAGATAACCGCCCTAACCCAGTAGTGAAACATCACTAACCACAGTCTGCTCGGGTGGTTTGGGGAATGGGGTCTGCCACTGGTCCAAGTGCTGTTGAGCAGCCACCACTGCAGAACCTGGTTGGTATATGACAGGTTTTCCTGTTGCTGGACCCACATAAATGTCAGATCTCACTGCAGAGCTCGCATATCCCATTTGGCACGTTGGGTGAACAGGATTGGAGAAAGCCAGTAGACCAGGAAGCCTCAGGGCAAACCTCACTGAGAACCAGAACAGAGGAAGAAACATCAGGATCCTAGCCTAAATTTTCTGAACTTGATCAGGAGGGAAGGCACAAAAGGGCACCATATCCAGGATGGGTCAGATGAAAGGCAGCCTCTGTGAAGGAGTCAGGTGTGACTTCAGCAGATTAATTTAGAACACCAGCAATGTAAGGAGGTTCACAATGGTCTGCGGGTGATTCGCAACTGACTGTGGCGAGCCCTTCAACAGCCAGTCGTCAAGGTAGGTGAAGACTGGTACCCCTGACCTCTGAAGATAGACAGCGACCACCACCATCACCTTTGGAAACACTCAAGGGGCACTGGTAAAGCTGAAAGGAAGGACAGCAAATTGAAAATGCTTTTGGCCGTGATGCTCTACCACCCCTGAAGCACTTGGTGGTCCCTGCCTCCTACATGGTGGTTGGGCGTCAATAATGGCGCACTAGGGAGCGGAGCTTGCCTGACACCAAGATGGCCGCGGCTTGAGCGAGCTCCAGCGGACGCCCGAAATATCCTATAAGAATAGGCCATATCCAGGCACAAATATGTGGGAAGCAGTGCTGGTGTTGTCACTTGGTGGGGAGAAATATTCCTGCGAGCGTCGTGCTCCTGCGATCCCTCTGCGCCTGACACCGTCGAGAGAGACTTGAGGCCTACCTGCAGTGTATGCTGAGGGCTGCGCAGTAGGTGCACCGCTGCCGCTCAGAGGGGCCTGGATGCCAGACTACTGCTCCAGGGTGTGTGTGCGGCATCCGTTGGGGACGGGACCCGGAGTTCGACGTGGCAGTACGAAGCGGGGCTATTGATTGCGCAGATCGGGATCTTCCGGTCCGCGTGCGCAGGGCCCACGGGCATTGACGAGCCCTTGGCTGAGCACAACGATCCGGCAGCCTAGGTGGAGTTGGACCCTTGCCCGGAGAGCGGGCTACGTGGATCACTTTGACACGGTTCTCCCCTGGGTAGAGAATACACACACTATTCCTTGGTGCACGACAAGCATACCAGAATAGATTATTGGCTAGCATCACATGACCTGCTGCCCTTAATTGGGGAATGTGTGCATTTGGCGCGCGCCCGCGCGCGCTATCTGATCATTCTCCGGTTATAAGTTTATCACTTAGAGACATGAACATCAGAGAGCGTACATGGCGATTTCCACAGTACTCATTGCTAGACCCCGTCTTCTGCGATGAACTTGGTAAAACTATCGACAAATTCTTTGCCACGAATATGGGTAGCGTGCCAACTATGTGTACAATATGGGAGACATTTAAAATATATATCAGGGGTATGGCAATTTCTAAGCACGCGGGTGTGCTGAAATCGGTTAGAACACAGCTGCAGTAGGTTGAGACCACGCCTAAAACACTGGAGCGGCAGCTACAGGCAGGTGGGGATCCCCAGATACTCTCACAAATTAGAACTCAACTTGATGAATTTAATGAGCTGGCTGACGCAGAAGTTAAACATCTAAGGAAATACGCCACAGCCAGGGTGTATGCTGAGGGTGATAGGCCCAGTTCCACGCTTGCAGCGCTAATAAGACCCACCAGGCGGGATAATGATATCTCACAAATATACACTGAAAATGGGGAATTGGTATGCAGTACACCCAAAATAGCAGAGGCTTTCTGTAACTATTACACTAAATTACACACCTAACGGGAACCGGCAGCATCAGAGTCTGACGAAGAGTATCTTGCACATATTGCGATGAAATGGCTAGAGAACACGGATAGGGAGAGGCTTATGGCCCATCTTCGCCCAACTGAAATATTGGCAGCCTTGAAGGATATGCCAAGTGAGAAGGCACCAGGGTCGGAAGGCCTAACGGTGGCCTTTTATAAAGCATACCAGGATAAACTACTTCCACACTTAATTAATCTCTTTAAAGAGATGGCACAGGAAGGGACAATGCCACCATGAATGCTGGAGGATACACTAGTCACTCTACTAAAACCCGGGAGGCACCCGGATCAGTGTTCCTCTTACAGGCCTTTGTCTCTCCTAAACACAGATGCTAAACTGTTCGTCAAGATCTTGGCGAACAGACTGGCGCCTTTACTACCAAGATTGGTGGGTCCAGAACAGACAGGGTTCGTGCTGGGGCGTTCCCTAACATGCAATTTGAGAACCCTGTTCGGTACCATAGCGAGATTAGACCTGAATACTAAAGCTGCAGCCCTTTTCATAGATATCGACAAAGCATTTGACTCAGTTGAATGGAGGTTCCTGTACGCAGTCCTGCGAAGGGTGAGAGTGGGTGATGTTTTCTTGAAGCTTGTGGAGGTTCTCTATGCTAAACCCCTGGCTCGGGTGCGCGTCAATGGAATATTATCACAACCTATAGCTATTACTAGAGGCACGAGAGACAGGGTTGCCCCCTGTCCCCCCTTCTGTACGCCCTTGTGGCGGCACCCCTGGCATGCGCTATGCGCGAGTACCATGCGCACAGAGGTATACGTTCTCCGCATTATAATTTGGTCATTGCTGCGTATGCAGATGACACTCTGCTCTATATACGAGATCCCGAACAGAATCTCAACCCCATGTTACAGGAGGTTTAACAATTTGGTCAACACTCAGGCCTATTAATTAATTGGCACAAGTCGACAATATTTCCCCTCACAACAGTAACTAACCCCGTATCTACTGCATATCCTATTGAATGGACCTCCGACTTCGTAAGATATCTGGGCATAAAAATACATACTGACCATGAGGTAGTGATGTCTGAAAATTATGGGTGCGCAATGCAAAAACTGACAGAATCGATTGACAAATGGATTAAACTTCCCTTGTCAATCATGGGTCGCATCGCACTACTGAAAATGGTAGTTCTTTCACGTTTCCTTTTTCTGTTCGCAAACATTCCTATTGAATTGCCCAAGTCATTTTTCCATAATGTACGTACTCTACTGACGTGGCTCGTGTGGGCCGGGAAGCAGCCCCGAATTAAATAGGACACTTTAACGAAACCGTATTCGGAAGGCGGGTTGAAGGCTCCAGATTTAGAGTAGTATTACAGGGACGCACAAATATTACATGCACACTATTGGATACATGGTCCACACGACATGCCGCAGCTATATATTGAGAGTAACATGGTCAGCCCTACTCCATTACCGAAAATACTCATTCGTGGGTTGCGGGGGAGACCAGCACCTTAGATCCGGTTGGGTGCACAGGGTCTCAAATAGAGAAAATAGCAGTGTAGTAAAGTGGGTTTCTGTTGCAGTAACCCCCCCACTTTTTGCCAGACTACTGATGCACTTTGACTTGATGTGCCCTGGGTCCCTGCGAATAAGGTTCCCAGGGCCTGTGTTCTTTCCCCAAAACTAATCCTATTGGCATCTCTGGCCACAGGTCAGCCCCTGGTAAATGGTACCACAGGTACCCAAGGCACTGCGACCAGGAAAGACCCCTAAGGGCTGCAGCACTTATTGTGCCACCCTTAGAGGTCCTGTACCATTACACTCTCACACTGCCTTTGCAGGCTGCGTGTTTTGGTGCAGAACAAAGTGAAGAGTCGACATGGCACACATCCCTGTGTGCCATGCCTACAACCCACTGCCCTGGCATAGATCAGTCTCCCCTCTAGCTGGGTGCCCTATACCAGTGGTGAGGGTACAGGTGCATGAGCCATGTACCCCTACAGTGTCTAAGTCCATTCTTAGACATTGTAAGTGCAGTGCTGCCATTAAGAGTATATGGTGCTGGGAGTTGGTCTTTACGAACTGCACAGCACCATAATGGCTACACTGAAAACGGAGAAGTTTGGTATCAAACTTCTCAGCAAATAAAAACCACACTGATGCCAGTGTGGGATTTAATGAAGAATGCACACAGAGGGCATCTTAGAGATGCCCCCTAAAAAACTAACCTATCACTAGTGTCCAGGCTGAGTGGCTGCTTTCAGCTGCCACCACCAGACATGTTTCTGGACCCCTGGGTCGAGAGCCTGTTGCTCTCTGGGGCCTGAAACAATGCACATCCTGAAACGAGGTGCCAAGCCTCCTCCCCCAGGATGGGCAGGGTTCACGAAGGGGAAGCTTCAAAGGCTTGCCGCCTTTGTGAGCTTCCCCAGGCCACTTGCTGCTCTCAGGAACTGGTCCCCACTGGTTCTGACCCCCACTTTGGGTGGGAGAACCAGCGGGAAAAACAAGTGAGGAAGAGAGGTGTGCCCACCTCTGCCAACTCCACCCCTCAGTTGGGGGAGGCGAGGTGAAGCACAACTCTCAGTCCCCGCCATCTTGCAGATGGGTGGACTCAGCCAACCAGGGACAGGCTCATGCCCCCCTTCCACTGGAGGGTGGCATAATAGGGGGTGTACCCACCCCAGGGAAGGGACCCGATTGGTCCCTGCCTTTTACCTACCTGTAACGCCCCTAAATCTAGTATTTAGGGGCACCCCTGAACCTTGCTTCCTCAGACAAGAAGAAACTACAAGGAGAAGAAGAAGGACCGAACAACCGTGCAGCAGCTAACAAGAGTAAGCAGCCCACTGACTTGGCCCCAGCCCTACCGGCCTGTCTCCCCCTCGAACCTGCTCCTGCAAAATCCTGGTGTGTCCTGCAGCCAGCAACCTCGAAAACCCCGGAGGACCTGCCTGCCTTCAATCCCGAAGAGTTTGTCTCCAGGGAACACCAGATTTGTTCACCTGTAACCTCTGGCTCCGGCCGGACACTGCGAATCCGCCCCACTCTGCACCCGCCGTCCACGGCCCAAGCTCGAGTGGGCAAACGCCACGAGGAGGTCACCCTGGCGATCCTGGCCCGAGATCCAGCGACCCCTGACCTTCCTCAAGCCTCCAGCTGATGCCTGCAGCCTAAATTCAGAAGGTCCCCCCAACCGCGACCAGGAGCTGGTAAAATGATCCGACCCCAAAAGGCACCCCTGCACCCGATGCCCCACGGCCTTGGGTGCCCAAACCGACGGTGCCTAACCAACCCCTAACTTCCCAATTTACCACTCGAAGTGGTGGTCGCACCCAGAAGACCTTCGTCCCCAAGCCTGCAGTGTCTTTTCAAACCGGAGGTTCCCCATTGAAAACAACAGGGCGTCCGACGTCGAAACATCACCCTGCACCCGGCCGCCCTAGTGCCGCTGAGGGTGCACCTTTGGTGCTACTTTGTTTCCCCATTTGCCCTGAGCTAAAGTCCAGGAGTTTTGCTCCCACACCCAAGTGGCCTGCTCGTCAGTAGCCACCAACCGGAGGCCCCCTATCCCCCATTTGATAACATTGGGCCTCAGCACTCTGCACCCGGCCGCCCTAGTGCCGCTGAGGGAGTAACTAGAGTGCATCCTTGACCCTGGGGGACCCCTGAATCTACCCCCAGAACCTCAACTCCCACTACCAAATACTTACCTCAAAGCCGATAACACTATTTTCCTCCATAGGATAACATTGACTGTTTTTCTTGGAAAAGTTTCCAAGTGTGGAGTTTGAAAACCTAAAGAAATTCTTTAAAATTGTACTATTTAACCAAAACGATTTTACTTACCTGTTTACAGGAAATGTCCCGGAGTAAAATCCAGGCTTACTACTCTGTGTAAGAAAAGTATTCTAAAATGTAGCTTACCTGGTATTTTGCTGAAAAGCCCATTCAAGTCTATGTACTGTATTAACAAAGTATTGCATTTCTCTGCAACCATCCTGTAACTCAAAACAAAGTGCATATACCATTTCAATTCAAACTGAAAATAACTAAAAGAATATTTTTATACAAAAACAATTGGTCTGAAGTTCAGTCTTTGAGTGTGTGAATTCATTTGCTGACTGAGTGTGTGCAACAAATGCTTAACACTGTCCTCTTATACTGCCTTACTGCTCGACCACACTACCACAAATAGAGAGTGAGGTGCTATCTAACTTCACCTCTGCCTACCTTTGGGGTTCCACTGGACTCTGTGCACACTATACCTCACTTTGTTATAGTATATACAGAGCCAGCTTCCTACAAGCAGCGGCCCAACAGCTTGGATCCGTATATTCTTCTAAACTCCCAATTGCGTGGTGCGACTGGTTCCCGCTGTGCAATTATAAGGCTATATTAAAAACGCGCCGCTCGTTACAAATAGAGCAGATGGGGGATCTCTTTGTTGGTGGTATAGTAAAGACTTGGGACCAAGCGTGCACACAGGCACCCAGAGTGACTGCACTAGATGCTTATCAATACCACAGGGTGCGGCAGGCGCTTTGAGAGACACTTGGAGCGGGTATGACAGAGCCACAAGAAATGAAGACATTGACGTATTTGATACAGTCCCAATCCTCGCAGCACTGCTTCACCATACTCTACAAAGTCATAACTGGGCATAACAGGCAGACACAGAGCAACTTCCAACGAGATTGGCATGAGGAATTAGGTATAGAGCTAACAGAGGCACAGTGGAAGCATTGTTTTAATAATACAAGATCCATCTCACAGAATGGCAGACACAGGCTACTCCACTACAAATACCTTCATAGAGTATACCATACTCCTGCGCGTTTGCATAAGTATGGGCTGCAAGAAGACAATAGGTGTATGAGGTGCAAAGCGGCAAGTGCGAATTTTTTACATTTAGCGTGGGATTGCCCTGGCATTCGTAATTTTTGGAGCGGAGTGTTCGCAGCTTTAGCAGAAATGCTGGAGTCGCCGCTACCGGAGACCCTATTAGTTGCGCTCCTGGGGTATGATAAAGAGATACAGAAGCCAGACCGCAAGTTGGCAGTGATAGGCCTATTAAAAGCGAAGCGCAGGGTTGCAATGAGCTAGATGCACGGACCATTACCCAAACTGGCAGATTGGCACACTGATCTGGCCTATTGTTCAACACAATCAGATAATTACAATGCATTAATGCCTGTCCGATGTCAACCCATGAATACATGGGGGCCATATCAAGCATACCTGGTGAAAAAAGCTGCAGAGGAGACAACACAGGAGGAGTTACACAGAGAGGGCATTGGTTGAGGTAAAATTCGCAATAAACATCTGCTCTAGGAAGACGGGGTCTTGAGATAGTGTGTCTTGAGGGCAGACAGTGGAATATACAACGTCGCAGTTGTCGTCATTATAATGTGAACATAATGTGTTGGTAATACAGAGAGTATCATCAATGTTTTGCAAGGGCGCACCAACATATATGGGGCGCTGTGTTTGTACTATTGATACGGTAATATGTGCTGTTTGTACTGCTGTACAGAATGTAAAATTTAAATAAAGTTTTAAAAAAATTAATAATAGTGGTGCATTAAAGAGTTTTTCAGGTTGTTGGGGACAAGGACTGATACGTGTGCTGTCCCTGATGGCCTGGACGTTGTCCGTTTGGGCCACAGACCCAACTTCAAAAGGGCTGGAAGGCCTGTTTTGTAAGTGGCAGCACAGGGCACTGGTGATACACCAAGGCTCTGAAATGTCCCTAAAAAGGGTGAAACTGTTAGGGGTGGGGGGGTGATTGACAAACTGGTGCCAAAAGACCCGAGGAGCAAGCCATAGCTCGGCTCTCTTTAAAATGCTCTAGAACAGTGTCTGCTTTTTCGCCTAACAGGCAGGATCCATCAAAAAGAAAGACCAATAAGTATGCCTGAACATCCCCAGGGAGGTCCATGGACTTCATCCACGGGTGGAGCCGAAGCACCACACTGTTCCCAATAGCCCGTCCTAGACAAACAGTGGTGTCATGGCCTAATCGTATGACGAACTTTGCCGCGTCCTGGACATCCTGAACAGTTTGGACAAAGGAAGCTGGTAGGCATCCTGGGACTGCCTGTTCGATCTCACCAAGCATGTTCCTGAGTGCATGGGTGTTACAGCAGGCAGGTGGCCAACGAAAACCTAATCTTAACAAATGTTTCCATATTTTTGGATGCCGTCTAGAGGGGTAGTTGGAAAGGCTTTAGGGTTTACTCTGCTGGTAGATGCCTGCACCACCAGAGACTATGGGGTTGGATGCTGTGCTGGAAAAAAAAAATACAGTCACCTGAACTGGCCTAAAGTGACAGACGCTTCACTTGCTAATTGACCCGAGGGTCCAAGTGCCCATTGAAGGGTTGAAGAGGTTTGGTCAGTGCATGACCAGACTGAACGATCTCAGTGAGGACATTATTTTTTACTGGTGTGGTCGGGGAACATGGCGGCTGGCTAACGCCAGTCGGGAGAGCCCCTGTGTGAGGCGAGGCGAGCTGGGAGCAAGGAAAGCCCGAAAATGAAGGTGGACTGATTAGCGACGGGTGTAGTTGTGTCGCCGTGATACAGTGGAGTGAGCCCGGTAGCTCTGGCGGTTTTCCGTCGAGGACATCGAGGAAAGCGGCGTTGAGAGCGGCTCACCAACAGTCCCTTAACAGTTCCATAGACCGGCAGCACTTACTACTGTTACTACGGTAAGGTCTTGTATGGGTTGGGCTGCCGATCTCCATACTTCCACCGCCGAGGGACGTGGCTCCCCCCCCCCCCTCGGGGAGTTGGAGTCGGGCGGCGGAGTGCTGGAGGAGATTCCGCGCTGCTGAAATATTCTATGCCGGTAAGAGCGCTATTTTTGTGTCTGCCAGCAGGGCAAATCCTGCGGGGAAAAAAAGTGTGTGCTATAAGGATTTTAAGTTTAGATTTATCAAGTTTGGAAGGTTGGATTCGCCGATACGCCAGCTCCATTGGCTCATCTCCCCCCCTTTTCGGGCCCTCACAACAGAGGCCAGTCTTTACTTATACATCAAAGGGGGGAAGGAGTGGATGGAGAGCGAGCCTCACCCCCGAGCCATAACTTCCAGCTCGCATCATCTTGCAAGCTTAGGTGAAGAGGGGGCTAGGGTATACATAGCTGACCACGTTTCTTCGGACGAAATAACCCCTCAAGGTGGGAATATCAACATTAAAGAGGGCAGATCACTACCGGAAAGGAGCAGATATCAATTTCGATCATTTCCTGGGAAAAAAGTAGTCGAACCTCCCTTGGTGGTGACTCCAAAGTCTCCTGTTAAAAAGAACTCTAAAAAAGCTCAAATTAAAGAGTGTAGGACAAGAGAGGTGCGGTCGGTACCCAAGCCACCTCCTCTCTTAGGTCATATTTTAAAATAATGGAGCAGGTCACTGGCTCTCAATTGACTGCAGGGGAATATCTGGGTTTACCGAAACTGGTGGAGAAAAGGACATCTCCCGTATCACAGGGTATCCCATTGAGGCTTGAGAATCGTTTTTCCCTGCTTGCTGAGGCTCAGGAAATCCCAGACGAGCGGTCTCAAAATGAGATACGGCCTGAAGATGACCCAAATGGAGCAAGCTTGAATGACGAAGTGAGTCTTGCATTAATGCACGCGTCTCAGGATGAAGCTTCCTCAGGGGTCGCAGGCGATCAGTTGGTGAACCTGTTAAATAGCTTGAGGCAAGAAATATTAGCCAAATTCGAGACTTCAGAAAGTAACCAAAAGGTTATTCAAGATAGAGGGGAGGTTCTTGAGCAGAAGATTGATGGATTGGCTAAACGTACAGAGAACCTGGAAGAGGAGGTAAAGGTTTTGGGCGAGGCCACTGCTACCAATCTCAGAGAGATCGACAGACTCAAACAAGAGAATAAGACACTACAGCAGGATATGGAAAGACTCGAACTCCAGGCTAGGCGTAACAATATCCGTCTTCTGGGAATTAACGAAAATGCAGAAGGGGCGGATATAAAAGTGTTCGTCTCTAGATTGCTGGGAGAGCTACTACCAGATAGAACGGATATTGATTGGGGAAAAGAGCTCCAGAGAGTGCATAGAGACCCATATAGGTTACAGACAGGGAGGAAAGCCCCGAGGAAGATACTAGTCTATTTTCTCACCTTTTCAATTAAGGAGCTTGTCTTAGCCCGTGCATTGAAAGATCGGTCATTGAGGTACGGGGACTTCACCTATCTAATACGATCTGATATGGGCAAAAGAACAGCGGAGCGGCAGTGGCTCTTAGGCTCAAAAATGAATGAACTCCGGTCCAGAGGTGCACAAGTTCACATGAAGTTCCCTGCCATGTTGAAGATCATGTGGCAGAATAAAATGTTCAATATTCGAGAACCAGAGGAAGTAGGCGCCCTTTTAAAGCAGATGGGAGGGTCAGAATAAAGATTAGATTTATATGACTTTAGGTTAAAGATATATAATGTGAAAATAATTTGTAAATAGTATGCTATTGAGGTTGGTAGCAATAAGGAGTCACAAAACGACAAGCGAATCCATTAGATACAGTATAATTGGGGATAGGCATCTCACACTCTATAGTAGGATAAACATATTATAAGTTGTATGAATCTCTCTGGATATATTTGTATGAAATTATGACAGTATAACACCACTACTTAATTTTGGGGTACAAGGGGTATGTAGTGTCAAGGGCTGGTTTTGCTACCCGGACTCGCCTCGTCAGCATGGGGGTATCTCGAAGGCGCTTGCGCCCTAAGAGATAGAAAGGGGGGTTCCCCAGGGGGGAGGGAGAGGGGAGGCACGGGGTGTTGGGAGCATTTGGGAGAAAAAAGAAAAAATTAGTGTCCTTAATCTGCCACACTATTTTTTATTACGTTTTTTTGACAAAATATTTGTTCCTCTTATCTTTTCGCATTAAAATGAAGTGTACAGATTCTCTATCTGTCAGATTAAGAGAGAGAGGGTTTCTCTTTTACCTTATGAATGAGTAAAAACTCAGTGAATCTCACCTCATGGAATGTGAATGGGGTGAGATCTATTAGAAAATTGGCTCGTATAATGGAAACTCTCAAGAAATCTGAGGCTAATGTTATTCTCCTACAGGAGACACATTTGGAAAGAAGCGAGTGCTTGACCATGTTGAAAAAATGGTCTTGGGTCCAGGAGGTCGTTTCTTCTAATCAGAGGGGTAGTACAAGGGGGGTAGCTATAATTATTAAATCAAACTGTGGTATTAAATTGGAAAGTCACCATACAGATATGTCTGGGAGGTGGATACTCGCTAATATTAAGATTCAGAGTAGGGCGCTAGGGTGTGTTAGTTATTATGGTCCGAATCAGGATAACCCAGATGCTCTAATTAAATTGGAGGCTGCCCTTTTACCAACTAATAGCCCAGTGATTATTGGAGGTGATTTCAATTTAGTTCAAAGACCTGATTTGGATAGAACATCTAAAGTAAAATATGTCACTCCTGTACAATCAATGGCTATACTTAAAACCATGATTCAAGAATTAAACTTAGTCGATGTGTGGAGAATTAAGATGGGGGATAAGAAGGGTGAACAGCTACATTGTGAAATGGGATGTGTTTTGTCACTTGGCTTATTTGGTCAGTTCTTTAGTTGTAAATTGGCTGTTCAAAGACAATAGATGAAATTGGCCAATATAGCCTTTTGAAAGGCTGCTGCATTGTTTTCAAGAGGTATTAGGCCTCTCTAAAGAAAATGAAATATGTCATTTATCTTTTTTAAAATGCTCTAGGATCCTGCTCCTCGGCAGGACAATTAAGTGGTTAGGATTTTCAACAGAGACCCACTGAAGGAAAACAGTAAAATACAGATTAAATTAGTATGACAATCATTATTTAAGAACCAATAACAGGATTACATCACCTTTTTGACAATTTTGCAGCACCTCCTCTTCAAGCATTTTAATTTGGTGTCAAACTCTGGGTTCTGGGCACGAAGTAAGCAGATGGTGCAGGCAGTACAGTCCTCCTTAAGTTGACATGGGGGACATGCCCCACAACCCACCGACTGAAAGAGAATGAGGAATGCTAAATCATTATCTCCAAAAGCTTTCAAAAAAGTATTACAATGAATCATCAAAAATTAAAATTTTAAAAAAACTTAAAAACAGAGATATTTTGTTATATTTGACTACCAAGTCCAATGTATGCAAAACACCAATCTCCCAAAGAACAAGTTACTTAAATTTGTTTACGCTCCTTCTGGTAGATACTCTTTCTCAACACAGATTCCTCACCTGGTGAATTTCTCACATGGTGCACATCCCCAGGCACCAGACAGGACCCGTAGAATTTTCTTCAGCAACTTACTCAGGTATTGGTCTGTCGCATTGTGCGGCTCTGTGTCTGATGCGTCCCGTCCTGGATGTGAAATCGGTCCCCCTTCATAGTCACAACTTTCGCGTACGGACGCCAGTTTTTTTTCTGATGTCTCTACGCACCGCCAGACTGCCGGATCTGAGGCTTTAGTAATCAGATTGTGCCATTGTGCAGATCTGTCAGATGGAATCTTATCAGGCTGGATAGAAGAGTCCATTCTTCTGACTTGGGAGGAGGGTGGGTAGGTGAGAAATCTGCAGTTAGAAAGAGTATCCACCAGAAAGAGCTTCACCCAATGTAAGTAACTTGTTCTTCTGATGAATACTACTAACCACAAATCTCTAACCTTTTGAATAGATACCAAAGCAGTACCTAACCAGGTGGTGGGTCTGTGGAATGGCTCAGTACAGGAAATGCCGCAGGACATACCGGGGAAAATTCCCCTGTCAGTAGTACTTCATGAACATGTGAAGTAATACTTATATAGCAACCAGGAGAAATGCTGCTTTAGTCCTGAGCACCAGCTGGTGTGGGAAGAAGATGGTACACAGTTGCAGGACAGACAGTGCTTGTAATTTACTTAAGCGATGAGTTGACTTTATCACTATGAGGAACACTGTATTAAGGTGAGCAAAAGGAGATGGCAGCTGTGTAGTGGCACAAATGGAGTGCACATGAGAAAAGTGGGAACCAGATTGAGGTTCCACTGAGGCATATTAAATGGTGTTGCTGGGAGCATATTGATCAGCCCACTTAGAAAATGGATCACAACAGCGGATTTAAATAAATATGGCTGATCGGGTAAATGTAAAAATACAGAAAGAGTCAATAAATAACACTTAATTGTCGCCACAGCAAGACCCTGCTTGGCCAACTATCAACAAAAGAGTAAAATGTTCAACAACTTGCATGTAAAGGTTGGATATTTCAGGAATTACACCAGAAATACCTCTCCCAGCATCCGGCATGGATTGTTTGAGAAGAGGTACGCCTGGCTGCCAAGATGACACTCATTACTTTAGAAATAAGATTAAATGCAGTCAACTGTCGCTACTCAATCTTCAAGCATGGAACTATAGATTCTGCAGGCTCAGGTGCAGAACTCACTAAGGTGGGTTGACAGAGAGAGCATGCAGCTCGCTCACACCCATAGCCATTGTTATGATTATGAGAAAGCCCGGTTTCAAAGCCAAAAGCCTAGCGGGACAACTGGACAGTGCCTCAAAAGACGTGCACATCAAAAAGTGAGAACAAAACTCAAGCCCCACTATGGCATCACAAAGGGTTTAGGTGGAAATAAATATTGCAAATCATTCAAGAATGTAATCACAACAGGCAATGGAAATAAAGAAGGCTGATCCGGCAATTGCAAAAAAGTCTTAAGGAGTCGACAAACAGCCCTTAACAGTGCCCAAAGCAGGTCCTTCCTGGCCAAGGCAAGAACAAACAATACTTCTGACAACTTTGCTTCTAGTGAGTTTATGTCTACCAACGACTGGCATACAGTGATTTTGTGGAGTGATGTCTTACCTCCAAAATGGCATCAACGACCTCAGAAGAAGGTCGAAGGAGGTCAACTGCTGCCCTCAATCTCCAAGCATGGAGATACAAACTGCAGGACCAGGTGCAGTACCCTTTCCTGCTGGTGTAACAGAATGTACTGCCAAAGCAGCAACATCATCAGAGGGCAGATGCTGAAGCAAAGAGTTCCAGTTACCATACTCTTGTGGCCCATCAGGTGGCACTAGGATGACTTGTGCCGGTCATTCCTGATCTTCTTACAAACTCAGGGTAGGAGAGGCAGCAGTGGGAAGGCATACAGGAGTCGAAAGCTCCTCTCTCGTTGGAAGGTGTCTGCGAAAACGCTGTCGTGGAAGCACCAACGCACAAAAGTACTGAGATTGCACATTTTTCAAAGTGGCAAAAAGATCAAGCCAGGATTCTCCCCACTGACAGAATATGCTGTGTGGCACTGTTGGGTGCAACTGTCATCTGTGATCAGCTACTTGTCATTGGCAAAGTTCGTCAACTCTGGTGTTTAGAAATCGCTCCACGTGTTTTATAAGCAGAGAAGTTCCATCGGCGGTCCAGCCACTTCCAGAGCCTCCTGACACAAGGCCCAAGACCCCACCCTACTTAGCTTGTTGTAGTACCACATGGCAGTGATGTTATCCGTGAGCACATGCACCATCCTTCCTCTCATGCTGGGTAGGAAGGCCTTTAAAACACCAGGTGGATGGTCCTCAACTACAACAAAGTGATGTGGAGTCATGTTTCTGCTGTAGATCAAAGGTCTCTAATAACCTCTCAAACCCTGTAGTGATGCATCCGTGACCACAGTCTGCTCTGTGGGGTGAGGAGAGGGATCTGCCACTGACCAAATCGCAGTCCACGAAAAACCACTGCAGGTCTTTTGCAGTATCCTCCAGAATCTGGAAAGAATCATGCAGCCTCCACTGCAGATCTGTTGGAAGTCTCATCCGAAATCTGGAAACAATCAGACAGATTCCTACAATGCAGTGCCTACTGGGATTTGAGGTCCTGCTGCAGAGCCCACATGTGCCACTTGGCATGTTGGCCAGCAGAACGCAGGATGCCAACAATCCAAGCAGCTTCAATCTCATCTGCAATGATTAGATCCAGGAATGCAGCTGAAACATTGGGATCATACCCTGAAAGCCCTGGACTTTTCACTCCAAGGGAAAGGCAGAAAACTACTAAATGCAGAATAGCTCTGATGAACGGTGTCATCTGCAAAGGAGTCAGGTGTGAGTTCGGCACATTAACAGTGAACCTAAACAATGTTATGAGGCTCGCCGTCGTCAGCAGGTGGTTGACGGCTGCCTGGGGTGAACCAACCTTCAGCAGCCAAATGTCAAGGTAGCGGAAGCCTCGTATGCACGGCTACCAAAGGTGCGCTACTATTACCACCATCACTTTCATGAACACCCATGGGGCACTGGTGAGGTCAAAAGAGACCACTGTGAACTGAAAATGCTCACACCCCACTGTGAACCGCAGGTAGCGCCTGGGGGCCAGTAGGATGGGGGATAACGGAAATAAGCGTCCTGAGTACCCCACACCACCAACCAGTCTCCGGGGTCTATGGTAGACAGGACATAGGCTAGCATCTGGAATTTGTCCTTTCAAAAGAAGGCACTGACAGGGTGAAGATCTAAAATAGGATGAAGGCCTGCATCCTTGAGCACAAGGAATTCGCAGGAGTAACATTCACTTCCTGGGCCCGAACCCTCTCTGGCCTCTTTGGCCAAAAGGACTTGCACTTCCTGCGGCAAGATGGATAAATGGTTCTCCATCAGCTGCCCGGATGGTGGCAGAAGGGGTGCCGGGGTAGAAAGAAATGGAAAGGGATAATCCCAGCATACGATTTAGAGGACCAATTTTTCCAAAGTGAGGTCTGCTACCCTTGGAAGAATTCTTAAGGATACAAAAAAAGTGATTGATAGAATGATCGAATTAATCTCAGTCACTGGTAATTACTCAAGGCCACAACCGTGTCCATTGTAACTTTGAACACCATACCACCTTAGTTTGGACTCTGACATATGCAAATCAGTCTCGACCCTGCATCAATGGGAACAGTCCACCCCAAACTGCCAGACCAGGTCCTCCCTGAAGTGGAATACAAGCAACCTAGGGCTGGTTTCAACCTGATTAGGGCTCATCAGCCAGGTATAGCTTAGTTCCAATGGTACAGTGTGTAAGAGACCCATGTCTGGGCATACCTGTTCCACTAAGGATGACACACTGAAGTACACAAAGAAGTGAAGGATAAAAAGCTCGAATTAATTGCAACCACTGGTAATTACTCTGGCCGCATCCCAGCCCATTGTTATTATGCACAATTTACCCTTGTAGGAAATATCAGATCCTGCCTCGGATGGGGTGGCTGTATGCCGGCAAGGACACACTAAAGCGGTTTTGTGGCTGCTGATGCAGGAGGAGCACAGGACTAAGCTGTATGTTAGTCCCTGCAGCCCTAGGCAGTGTCTGTGAGAAGCCTTGGCTAACGGAAGGCCTGAAAGGTCATCTGGGTTGGTGGGTCGGGCATTAGCAAAACTCAAAACAGAGTCCATAGTCATGTAGAAGACTAAACTGTTGGTAGAATTGTCAGGTGGGGGAAGAAAGACCCAAGGAATGTGCTGTGTCCCTGATCTCCTTGAACGGTTCCAGTGCCAAATCTGCTTTATCGCCAAAGTGGTGAGAGCAGTCAAACAGCATGTCCATCAGGGATGCTTGGACTTCCCCAGAGAAGCCTGTAGATCACATCAGGGAGAGGCACAAAGGTACCACACTTGAATCCACTGCCAAGCAGTTGGTCGTTTACAAGCCAGAATGTATTACAAATCATGCTGCAGCGCAGCCATCCTCAACAACTTGAGTAAGGGGCACCTGAAGGTTGTCTGGAATAGTCGGTAAACACATGCCAGCATGTTCCTAAGGGCATGGGAGTACCAGGCTAGAAGACAGCTGGTGTTCACTGACCTCAGAGCAAGGCTCGTAGAGGGGAAAATCTGCCTGCCAAATGTCTCTATTCGTTTTGACTCGCAATCAGTTGGGATGGTAGGGAAGGCTTTAGGATTGACTTTACTGGTGGATGCCTCTACCACTAAAATCTGGCGTCGGACGATGTGTAAGAAAGGCAGGGTTCCTTGGTGCCGGATGAGGGCGATGAGTGACATGCTTATTATAGGGTAGACCAAAACATGATATCAACCAAACGCACAAAAGGGAATGCTTGAGGGTCTCATTAAATGGCAAAAGAGGTTCTGTAGGGGCCTGACCCAGCTCAAGTAACTTAGTTAGACCAATAGTTTTCACCTCCACTATTGGAAGCAGTCAGTCTAAGACTTTTGCCACACTTCCCATAACGACTGAGAAGGAGGTGCTTTCCTCAATAGAAGCACCTGGAGAGACACAAGGTCCGAATCTGAAGGAGAATCTAGACTAATACCATATTGAATTAGTCCCATCAGTTTTTTCCTAATATTGTGGGAAATAATCATCCATTTCATCATAATTGCCCTTGTTTAAGTCAATGCTAAAAACAATGGGCACAATTTGAGCCATACCGCGTGGTAAGCGCAAAGCGTCCGAAGTATTGACAGTTGACGGAGTGTGGGTCAGAGCAGGGTGCAGCCTCGGTCAAAGTCGTAGTCTATTTTGCTCGGAGCTGAATAGCACAATAAGATGCAAACCCTCTGACAGCAGCACTGGAACCAAAATCAGCACCGGACTTTTTCTGAAACCGGTGTGGGTTCAGACTGCGCAGAGGGCAGATCTGCCAGCAGAAGTACAACTGGAGGCCCTTGCAAATCCTTGTTCGCCCAAAGGTGCGCCAAAGGGAACCGGTAAAGTGCTAAATATGTGGAGCATGGCCTCTCTGCTTGCTGCAATGTCAACGATGTACCTGGGAACTTCAGGTGCTTCAGGACCAAACTCTTAATTGCTTCTGATGGAGATCAGGAGCACGACCTGGAGGCACTTTTACTCCTTTGTACCCTCTATGGAGTCAGAGTGGTGGGAAGAAACAGATTCACGCTTCAACTTCTCATGCTTTTTCTTGGACTTACTTGAAGACTCACAACCACGATGATGATCTGCCATGAGAACGTCTTTGGGAGCAGGAAAAGGAACTTCCGTTTAACTTCGACCAGTCATGGTGTGGAGCCTTCTTATAATTGGACATGTAAAATTTGGTCTCTCGGTCCAATATGCATTCAGATTCGTCTGAGTGCAGTCATCACAGGTCGAGAAGTAGTAGACCAACCCCAGGCACCAGACACTTTGTGAGGCTCAGTCACAGACCGCTTTTTGCATCAGTCTCTACACAGTTTTAACCCAGTTGTTTTATGGGCTAACAATTTCCCTTGTAGACTGGTAAATTTTCCGACGAAAAATGGGTCTTCAAGAACAAGGAGAAGAAATTAATTTCTAATCTGTAACTTCAGCTCTCCAACACGGTTATCTTTCATATATTCACATGCTTAAACCACTCCTAGTTCTCAGTTTGAGAACCCCCCCGGTAATCTTAAATATCAGTCAAATTTATTTTAGCCTGCAGATCTAGACCAAAAGATGGAGATCGCTGCCATTCCTGTCTTCAAGAAAGATACTCCTGCTATTGTCGAAAACCTGCATTTGAAACATTAATTGCAGCATCAATATTGGCCTCCAAAGTTGCTGCACCTTCTTTGACTATAGCTCTAGCGATGTTTCTCATCTTCTAGAACAAGGTCAATAAATGGTGAGATGTCATGCCCCCTTTGGCGACTACAATGGCCTAAAATCCCCAAGGCGGCTGCGGCCTTTATTGATGTTGCAGATATGGAACCAAATCTGCGACCTATATTATCAATACCTTTGGCATCTCCAACACCAGGTGCTTTTTAAAGCGTGACCAGCTTCTTACATAGGCGCTGTGCCGCTGACATAACAGATTCTGGTTTGGGATTGCCTGTGAGGCAGGCCAAGGCTTTGTCTGGGGTCCAATATTTATTTTCCAAATGAGGCACCACCGCTGGCAATGGTACAGGCTTTTTAATCAACTTTTAGCCGTCTGATATGCAAAATCTAGTATAAGTACTGACCCAATAGCTTTACGGGTTGCTTCTGATATCTGGAGATTACATTTTTTAGCCGCTCTCTCCGTTAACGCATGGAAATGGGTTGTCATCAGGAGGTGGATTTGGTAAGACGGGCGATTTGTCACCACCCATTGATATGATAAAATGATTGCACTCCTCAATACCTTCCACATTTTGCAGTTCACCATCTTCCTCCAAATCAAGGTACACAGACTCTGAAAAATCCTCATCTGCCATAACTTTAGGAGTGAACAGAACCACAGCAAATGGGTTTGCAGACTGAGCTGCCTGAGGTGAAGGGGACGGGGTGGTGAAGGGGGCGGGGAGGTGTAGGAGGTGGTGATAGTGGAGGAGGGGTGGAAGTGGAGGTTGTCCACTTGAGAAACTAGTCATAGAAAGGTGTCCATCATCTGTTGTATGGTGGTAAAAAAACAGCAGGTAATTGCAACACTACACAGTTCGTATAGCCACAACAAGGGGCTTAGGGATGAGGGTGGTCAGTCCCAAAAGGATGTGGCTGGTAGTTGTACTTCTGATAATCTCCTCATCCTCTAAGGCATTTCCTTCAAACTCAGGGATGTAACAGACATCCAAATGCTTAGGGCTATAAGCTGTCTTCGGGGCGCCCTAGTTACAGAGATCCTCATTCAATTTAGCTTAAGAATTTGGGTATGAAGGCCTGCGGCCACTTGAATTGGTGAAAAAGTGACTGGTGTGGAAAAACAGCACCCAACGTGGTAGTCATCAAGGCATCGCCGTCGACGGAGTGCAATTCTTGGCGTGGTCGACACTGGTCTTATAACAGATGGTGCTGCCGTCGAAGAGGGTGAGCTTGATGTCAAAGGTGTTGCTGTCATCAACCGTGTTTCTGATGTCAAAGGAGTTGTCGAAGAGGGTCTGCTATTCGATGGCGGTGATTTTTTTGAGGATGATATGGAAATCATCAACGTCGGTTGGAGCTCACAGTGGGCATCCAAGGAGCTGGATTTTCACATTGATTTTTGCACAGGCTTATGTACATCCTGCCTTCAGGGTTTTCCCAGAACAAACTCCAGACTTTATGTGAAAAGACAGCTGCAGGCGCGTTAGGATGCAAGTCCAACTCTGGGAAATCTACAGGTTTCTGTTTAGGCACCATGTTCAAGGAAGAGCTTGGTTAAGCACTCCACAGAATCATTCCCAGTTGAGGAGGCACCCCCTTAGAAGGAGGATATTTTTCTTTTCTAGGCCATAGATTGCCAACCTCTTCTCTATCCTTCAGAGTCTTTGAAGGGAAGATACTGCAAATGTCACAGCGTGAAGGGCTGTGCGCTGTATAAAGGCAGTAAATATATTGGTCAAGTGAGTCATCCGTATAGACTTTCTTCTGACCACAGGCAGAACAGGATTTGAACAGAGATTTTTTTCTCTGTCAGTCATGACAGTTGGTGACCAAAAGGTCTTCTAGGTCCAAATAAAAAATTGTAAAAGTCCAGACATTTACCCCTAAAACAACTCAAATCACGTAAAGCTGAAGATGGAGCTGGCTAAGCTCCAGGGTAGACCTGAAAATATCAAGAGAAGGTCAATGAAAGGTTATAGCAGAGTTTTTGATTTGATTTAAACATTTATATAGCGCACAAATGCCAAATGGCGTCTAGGCGCTTGAGCCAGATAGAAAAAGAAGGTTACCACGCAATCCAGAACTGAACTTAATTTACAAACAGCCAGGTTTTTAAAGCTTTTCTAAAGGCCAGGATAGTTGGACAGTTCTTTATCTCACCAGGAAGCACGTTCAAGGTTTTAACGGTTCCGGGAAAAAACTTCTTCCGCCCCAACAAACTCTTTTAATTCTGGGCATTTGAAGGAGTTTGCAGTGAGCCGACCTTAAATTTCTGGTTGGTGTATACCATTTCAATTGCTTTTTCAAGAAGTCAGGGCCCACCCCATGGAGTGCCTTAAAAGCTAGACATTGTGCTTTGAATAGAATTCTCTTCTCCACAGGGAGCCAATGTAGGCTCTTCAACTTCTGTGAGACTGGCTGGAATTTTGGAATATCCAGCAGCAATCTGGCTGCTGCATTCTGAAGCCGTTGTAGCTTTTGACGATGCTGCTTTTGGATCCCTACATAAAGCGCGTTTCCATAGTCCAATTTGGACAATGCCAGTGCTGTCACCAGAATTTTTACTGACTCCGGTGGAATGAAGGGGCGGATTTTTCTAATCATCTTCAGGATGAAAAAGATAGAGGAAGACAGGGAAGTGATCGGCTGTTAAAAGGTCAGTTTGTCATCGAAGACGATGCCTAAATGTTTGGCCTTATTTACAGGTGTAGGGGTGTCTCCTAGGCACGTTGGCCACCATCTGGGTGTCCAGAAAGAGGCATCAGAGCCCAATAAGAGGACCTCTGTCTTTCCACCATTAAGTTTCAGGCAGTTCAGACTCATCCATTGATGTACCTGAGACATACAGAGACTGAAACGATCTGCTGTCTCTTCCATATTGCTGGAAACTGACACCACCAATTGGGTATCATCAGCGTACGAGACCACTGAGAACCCACAGTGCCAGATGATTCTGGCCAGAGGGGAGACATACAGAATGAACAACGTAGGGCTGAGGGCCGAGCCCTGAGGCACCCCACACGGAAGCGAGGACTGCTCTGAGGCAAAGGCCCCCGCTTCAACTGATTGGACTCTATCAGAGAGCAAGGAGGTCAACAGTTTAAGGGCCTGTCCTCTAATACCTAATTCTGAGAGTCTGTTGATTAAAATAGTGTGGTTCACCGTATCGAAGGCCGCCGATGGATCTAATAATATCAGTGCGGCCCTCCCCCCCCATCATCCAACATGGATCTCAGTTCCTCGGTGGCCATAATCAGGGCCGTTTCTGTACTATGCCCCTCCCGGAACCCATATTGGGATGGATTCAAAAGGTTCTCGGAGGAGATAAAGGATGAGAGTTGCAAATTAAGTATTTTTTCCAATATATTTTTGCGGGGAAGGGTAGTCTTGAAATGGGTCTACAGTTGCTCGGCTCAGCTGGGTCCAGCTCAGATTTCTTCAGTAGTGGTAAAATTGATGCATTTTACCATGCAGCAGGAAAAATAGCTGACCCAATTATCCCTTTAAACAGGACCCACAGTTGTTCACTAACCACTTCCGGGACCAAATGAACTATTTTCGGGGGACAGGGATCTTGCGGAGCCCCAGATTTAGACGTCTTAACCACTTGGATGATCTGCTCTAAAGGAGGTAGAGAAAAACAGGTCAGAAGGTGGGCAGGGGAGAATGGCAAGCCAGCTCAGGGCATGTCAATCAATGTATTGCCATATCCACTAAGCTCTTTATACACTGCCTCCACTTTGTCCCTAAAAAATTCAGCCATTATATTGCAGAATTTTCACAGGGATTTCCTCACATACGACGTGCGTTAGAAATCTGAGCTATGGTGGCCTCTTGGAGAGTAGGAGATCTAGCACTTCCATCTATCTCATTGGCTGTAGTCCTGGTTGCTTCAAATGAGGTAGATGTGCTACTAAGGCTCCAATGCTGGAGAAGCTCCAGATCTGCGTCTGAAGATGTGGAAAGAAAGGAACTGACATCAGCATGCATGGGTGGTGCTGATATGGGTCTTCGCTCATCACTTTCGGAGCGGAACAAAGTCAGCACGGAACCACATGACACCAACTACCAGGTGCAGAATTCTGACTTTAGAGGTTCAGGGTCTAGTCTGATACCTGGGGAATATTCACAAGGTGAGGAACAGTTTCGTACCTGTAACTCCAGTTGTCTCGTAGGGGTATTTCCATGATAAGTCAAAAGCACTGAATAGTCCCTCCCGTGCGCGGGGACCCCGGAGCACTTCTTTTATAGATATATCTCCTTTTTTTTTTCTCAGATACTTTATTGACTTTTCAAGAAACAAGAACATGTAAGAACAAACTAAGAATACATGCCGGCATGAGTTGAAATACAATTACAGATGTGATTATAAATGATAAAAACCAATGAATAAATAATGATTGATTACATAAATAACAGTAAATAATGGAGTTAATGGAAAACAAAAAGGCATAGGAATTGCAGAGAGGCAACGTAATCAATTGGCGTTTGTACAAGCAATCAGGTTAATCGTGCACTGTTTCCGTTATTGACATTGTTGTTTAGGACAGTACAGACTTAAATGTTAGAACATCAAAGAACACGTAATTCTCACCAAACGTCCTCATTATATCATGTTAGAAATATAGTGCGGTAGGCGTGAGAACCGTTATGTGGAAAACAGTCCCCCTGTATGGGGATATGCAATAGGACGTGATAGCAATCTAGAAGGAGAGTGACTTATTTCTATTCATTGAGGTCAGTAGATGCATTAAAATGCAAGAAATGGTTCACACAGAGTCATTGGGTTCAAGGAGGATCAAACTTGAATGAAAAGGCATCGAGGGACTTCCATAACTTCCTATGTGAGGGGCGCCAGGGTGAAGAGAGTAGGGAAATATTATCTGCTCCTCTGAGAAAGGACACCCACTCTTGCCATTTTCTGAAGGAGACTTCTTTGAAGTATTCCAGTTATTGAGTATTATTTTGCAGGCTAGTGTGAGCATAAGGTCCAACAGGTAGCGATCCGACTCAGACGAAAGATTTGTATTTGATAGATATATCTTCTTAAGTGGATACTCTTCGCCTTTCTTCAGGAAGGCCTGAAGAGACACTTTAGAGATAGAGAGACAAATAATGAGGCCTAAGTTTAAGCTACACTGGCCAAAGTCTTCACCATGAAGTGAAAAAGGTGCCAGTACATTATACTTGAGGAATTTGAACTATTTTACACACAGATGAATATCCTTCACAAAACCCTTTTTAGGTTTTGCCTGCACAACGCTTATTCTGTGCATGAGAAATTATTGTTTTCAATATAAACTTAAAAGGGACTTACTTTCCGTCACCTCTCTTTCCTGGCTTTTCGTTGGATCCTGTGTGTGCCACTTACCTTTCCCCCATCTCTATCGGCTGTAGCATATTTTTCTGCATTTACCAATGCTTGTTCCTCGTCAGCTTCTCTGATCAGTTTCCCGCTGCCAAAATACTTTTAACATCCGCTTTGGTGGAACTATATTTTCATAAAGTTTTGCCTTGTACTCTTGCAGCATATTTATATATCAATTTATCTGCAAGATAGGTGAAATGATTTGCCTAGAATCACAGGATGTTGCGGGGCACCCCCGAGACTCGAACCAGGATCCCCAGGTCTCCAGTCAGCAGCTCTGGCCGCTGCACCACATTCTCTCCACTCCAGTGTTATTTGTCAGGGAGCTCTTTCCTTCTACCGGACAATGATTGATGAAAACTGCTCTTATTACATAGGCGAAACTGATGCATTTCCAATGCTTGTTCATTATAGAGATGAATGAGAGCAGGATAGAGTAGCCTCATAGGCGGCCCTTATATGGTTCAAAAATAGAGGCTGTGCCTTTAAGAACCCAAAGACCACCAGTATCCCATCATGCACAGCTGGTGGCAATTACTTCAGTTCTTTTTAAAGGCGATGTGAGATCTATGCTCATTGTTTGGACACCTATCTATTCCACCGGGGAGGTGGGAGGGTTGCTTATGACTTATCATAAGAGAGAACTGGTGTGAGGTACAGATATGAAGCTGTTCCTTCTCTCGTAGGGGATTTCCATATATAGTCATAGGCTCTGAATAGATTAGCAAGTTCACCCCCAGTGAATGTATGAACTGACTTCCAGGTCGCTGCCTTACAAATCTCTGGAATAGGAACATTGCGGAGCAAAGCAACACTAGCTGTTTTCCCCCCCTGGTAGAATGTGCTTTAGTTCTAGCAGGTAGAGTTTTGTTAGCCTTCTGATAACAGAGTAAGATACATGAAACAATCCATCAGAAAATGGATCGCTTAGAGGTGGTTAAGCCAGTACAGAGGGAGCCATAGTTGATAAACAATTGGTCTGATCTCCGTATATCCTTTGTTTTGTCGAGATAGAACTTGAGAACCCGTCTAACATCCAGGGAATAGAGGAATCTTTCCACTGGAGTAGAAGGATGCTGAAAAAATGAAGGCAAACAGACTGTTTGGTTAACATGGAAATCCGGAACCACCTTAGGGAGAAATATTGGATGAGTCCTCATGACTACTTTGGATGCATGAAATACGGTGCACGGCTCATGGGAGCAGAGAGCTTGAATATCACTAACCCTGCGGGCGGATGTGATAGCCAGTGCTTTAAATGGGCCGGTACTCACCGGTACTGAGTACCGGCACTTCTCATTTTCACCGCTCTGAGTACCGGCACTTCTCTGCTGCCAAGGAGAGTACCGGTACTCATCAAAGGTAGGCTCATTGTTGCTTTGGCTCACGAGCACGAACGAGACTGTCCGACACCCAAAGCGCCTCTAGCCCAAGCTGAGCCACCTCTAAACAATTCAGCAGGGCTCACCTGCATAATGTCCGGTGTTCACCACCACGCTGTGTTTGACAGAGCAGGGTCCATTCAGGCCCTGTTCTGTCAATCACATTCACACCATGGTGTGCATTTGTGCACACTCGAATCCAGGCATCCCGCTGACAGCAGCAATAGCAGCAATTAAGAAAGCCACGGGAGATAAGGAGTGTAAAATGGCCTTTATCCCACCTGAGTCTTTTGTGTGAGTGTCTGTCTGCTTGTGTCTGGGTGTTTGCCTGCTTGTGTGCGCATGTTTGTGTGTGTGTGTGAGAGAAAAGCGAGTGAAAGAGGGAGAGAATCCAGACACTAGGGAGTTGTTTTAAAGGACATTCTTGGAATGCTTTGTGTGAGCATTGCTGCTTGTTTCTGTGAGTGCGCACTCAAGAATATATAAGTATTCGGCCACATAGTAGAAGTGTCATATGTCTTGTCCTTAGCCCCGCCCCTAGCCCCGCCCACTTGCTACACTTATAGCTCATTTTAAGAGTACCTGCACTTATTTTTTCCCATTTAAAGCACTGGTGATAGCTACAAGGAAAGCAGTCTTTCAAAACAGGTGCTGAAGAGACTCCTTATGTATGGGTTCCTGCATAAGGAGTAAGAGAACCACATTAAGCTCCCATGGAAGAGAAGGACGTCTAATGGGAGGAAAAACCTTCTTCAACCCTTCCAGAAAATGTTTGACAGGGATTCGGAAAAAGGACGTTTGTGAAGGACATTTTCTGTAGGCAGTAAGAGCTGCCAGGTGAACTCTTAAAGGAAGAAATATGCAAGCCAGATTGCGCCAAATGGACCAAGTATGGAATGAGGACATCTTCCTGGCAAGAGGTAGGGTCCTTGTTCTTAGGTGAACACCATAAGCAGAATCTCTTACATTTGAGGGCATAAGCACAACGTGAGGAAGGCCGCTTTGCTTCTCGGAGGATCTCCATGCAGTCTTGCGGCACGTTCAAGTGTCCGTAAGGTACTAGCTCAGGAGCCATGCTGCCAAACTCAAAGAGGAGATGTGGACGGATGGACTGGTGAAGGAGGTCGGTGAACCACCACTGACTTGACCACTCCGGAGCTATGAGTATTATTTTGGTCCTCGAGTGAGAGAGCTTGATGAGGACTGCCGGGATCAGGGGAACCAGTGGAAAGGCATAGAGAAATTTGCCGGACCAGATGATCCATAGGGCATTCCCCAGCGTTCCCGGTTTGAAGTACCTCGATGCGAAGCTTTCGCATTTGCTGTTTTCTGCGGTAGCGAACAAGTCGCTGTCCGGAGTGCCCCACCTTCTGAAGATATTGTGGACATCGTCGTCGTTTAAGACCCACTCGTGATATTCTTGGAGGAGCCTGCTGAGGGAGTCTGTCTGAGCATTTTGAACACCTGGGAGGTGAGCTGCAGTGATCGTTAAGTTCCTGGCCAGAAGCCACTTCGATTGTCTTCTTGAGACAAGGGCCTGGAACTCGTCCCTTCCTACTTGTTGAGATAGTACATCGTTGTTGTATTGTCCGTCTGAACAAGCAGATAGTTGGAGCTGAACGAAGGCTGAAAGGCCTTCAGTGCCAGATGGACTGCCCGTAGCTCCAGGAGATTGATGTGGTATGTGGACTCCCTCGGTGACCACTTGCCCCGGATTTGAAAGTGGTCCATGTGGGCTCCCCATCTGAGGAGCAAGGCATCCAAAACTATAGTTTGAGTAGGCATCTCCCTGTGAAAAGGAATCCCTCGTAAAAGATTGGTCGGAGAGCACCACCATTTGAGGGACCACTGAGCATGCTGAGACAATTGTATCCGGTCATCCCAATTGCCTGTCAGTTGGTCCCACCGGTCTTCGAGGCACTCCTGTAGTGTCTCTCGTGTGGAGGAGTGCATTTGAGAAAAATGCAGAAAGCCATTGAGCCGAAGAAAGAGGAGACTTTCCTCACGGTGAGATGAGAGATTGTCATGAGATTCTGAGCCTTCCAAATGATCGATAAGCGTCTCTGTTCCAAAGGACACACGCTTGCCTGGATGGTATAGATGGAGGCCCCCAGATAGTGTAGGAATTGCACTGGGACAGAGGTTGACTTCGCATGGTTGACATGAAGGCCCAGCCGGTGTAGGAGATCGCAAGCCCAAATGAAGTGAAGCTGAGCTTCTTGAGACATTGATGCCTTGATCAGCCAGTCATCTAGCTAGGGGTAGACAAATACTTTGTGTTTCCGGAGATGGGCAGCAACCACTGCCATGCATTTGAAGAAAGTCCTGGGTGCTAACCTCAGGCCAAATGGGAGCACTCGGGACTGCTAGTGGTTGTGCCCCACTACGAACCTCAAGAACTTGCAATGCTTTCTGGCAATTGGTATGTGAAAGTATGCGTCTTGAAGGTCGATGGTGCATAGCCAATCCCCTTGGTGCCACTACGGGTAAATTTGGTGTAATGCTAGTATCCGGAACTTCTCTCGCTGAATCCACTTATTGGCTGTTTTGAGGTCAAGAATGGGTCTGAACTCCTTCACTTTCTTTTTCACAAGAAAGAACCTTGAATACAACCCCATGCCTCTTTGGAGAGGAGGTACGGGCTCCACCGCCTGTTTCTGTAAGAGAATGTTGGCATCCAATTGCAATTGTTGAAGTTGGTATCTGGATGGTTTCTGAGGTATGGACGGTGGAGGGCTGGTGAATCTTCGACAATATCCACTGCAAACAATATTCAGCACCCAGGCGGCTTGTGTGATGTGTTGCCACTCTTCCAAGTAATATTGAATGTTTACCCCTAACGAGGGGGAAGAAAATATTCAGGGTTTCAATCCTGTTGACTGCTTGCCTCCTTGTGAAAGGTGCTGGCTTGATCTTCCTCTAGCCTGCCTCTTTTGATAAGGCCGATAGGATTGTTGGTACTGCTGTTGTGTACCCGTCTGGTGACCCGGACACCAACGATTGGGCTTTGAACCCTCTGTGGCGTTGGAATGGCCTTTACGATTTTCGTTGTTTCTTCTGTTTCTCCAAGCTGATGGCCTTTAGTGTCTCCATCTCTGCCTTCATCCTGGCCAACTCCTCATCGGTGTGAGTGCCGAAGAGAGTTGTTCCAGAGAATGGGAGATTGAGAATTTGTTGCTGAAACTCTGGCTTAAGAGACGTAAGACGAAGCCAAGAGTGTCATCTGAGGGCAACCCCATGACAGTATTCGTGTGCTGCTAGGAGAGATGAATCCGCTAACGCACTAATGATTTCGTTAGAAACCATAAGACATTTGGTGAGGATTTCATTAAAATCTTCACGTTTGTCTCTAGGGAGGCAGTCTATGAACTGTTGGAGTGATTCCCACAGTGCTCCATCATATCTGCCTAGCAAGCCTGCGACGCTGGTCGTCTTCATTGTAGTTGCTGCTGTGTTGCAGAGTTTCCTATCCATCGAGTCCAGTTTGCAGCTCTCCCCATCAGGTGGAGCTGTTGAGGTAGGAGCCGTGGCATGTTACTTTTTCGCAGCCACCACTATGAGAGAGTCCGTTGCTGGGTCTGTGCGAAGGAATAC
Source organism: Calotriton arnoldi (assembly GCA_963921515.1). NCBI lineage: Eukaryota > Metazoa > Chordata > Amphibia > Caudata > Salamandridae > Calotriton > Calotriton arnoldi. The sequence goes on along the minus strand of CAWUFW010002282.1, from coordinate 1,139,056 downwards.
AGGGTCCTGCTCTGGAGGAGGGTATTTTTTCTGCAGTGTAGATGGAGTTGACTTGACAGAAAATGGAGTAAGGAGGAGGTCCATAGCCAGGTTTAAAAGACCTGGAACTAGAGGAAGCAAATGGCGTGAAGCTGCTTGATCAATCAGGGGAATTGTAAGCGCGCTACACACCCGTGAGGGTCTCAAGGCACGGGGGGGGGGTCCGCAGATCTGCTTCGCCAAAGAGCCAGGTCTTGAGGGTCTTCCTGAAGTGTTCAGGGAGGGGGTGCGTCTGATGTCTGCCGGTAGCTCGTTCCAGGTCTTGGCTGCAATGTGGATGCGCTGGGTTTCGGCTAGTGCGAGGTTGGTAGATCGGAGATTTCTTTTGGGTACGTGGAAGTTGATTCTGTCATTGAGGTATTTGGGTCCGTTGTTGTGTAGGCATTTGTAGGCGTGAGTGAGGATTTTGAAGGGGACTCTTTTCTCCACGGGGAGCCAGTGGAGTCTTCGTAGGTGTTGGCTGATGTGTTCGTGCCGGGGGATGCAGAGGACGGGTCTGGCAGCGGTGTTCTGTACTGTCTGGAGTTTGCAGAGTAGCGACTTGTTGATGCCGGCGTAGAGTGCGTTTCCATAGTCCAGCCTGCTGGTGATGAGTGCGTGGGTGACTGTCTTCCTTGACTCAGGGGGGATCCATTTGAAGGTCTTGCAGAGGATGCGGAGGGTGTTGAAGCAGCTGGATGTGACGGCGTTGACCTGTCGGTTCATGGTGAGCGATGAGTCGAGTACGATGCTGAGGTTTTTGGCGTGGTCTGAGGGGGTAGGTGGGCTTCCGAGGGCGGTCGGCCACCATGTGTTGTCCCATGCTGAAGGGGTGGTTCCGAGGACTTCTGTTTTCTCGGCGTTGAGCTTCAGGCAGCTGTTGGCCATCCAGACTGCGACGTCTTGCATTCCTTTCTGGAAGTTGAGTTTGGCACTGGTGGGGTCTTTGGTGAGGGAAAGGATGAGCTGGGTGTCGTCAGCGTAGGATACGATGTTGAGGCCGTGTTGTCAAACGATGGCTGCGAGGGGGGCCATGTAGATGTTGAAGAGGGTCGGGCTCAGTGATGACCCCTGTGGGAGACCGCAGGTGATTTTCGTGGGATCGGAGAGGAAAGGTGGCAGTCTGATCCTTTGGTTTCTTCCGGTGAGGAATGATCGGATCCAGTCCAGGGCTGTTCCTTGAATGCCGGTGTCGTGTAGTCTGGCGACTAGTGTGCGGTGGGGGACGGTGTCGAAGGCCGCTGATAGGTCGAGTAGGATGAGGGCTGTGGAGTGTCCTTGGTCCAGGAGGGTGCGGATGTCGTCTGTGGCGGCGAGTAGGGCGGTTTCGGTGTTGTGGTTGCTTCGGAATCCGGATTGGGACGGGTCGAGGATGGCGTTCTCTTCGATGAATCATGTCAGTTCCCTGTTGACTGTTTTTTCTGCGACTTTGGCTGCGAAGGGGAGGAGCGAGATGGGCCGGTAGTTCTTTAGGTCGGTGGGGTCAGCTGTGGGCTTCTTGAGCAGGGGCCTGACTTCTGCGCGCTTCCAGCCGTCTGGGAAGGTGCCTGTTTTGAAGGTGGTATTGATGGTACGTTGTAGCTCGGGTGCGATGGCAGCCGCGGCTCTGTGGTAGATGTATGGAGGGCAGGGGTCGGTGGGGGCCCCACCGAGTGGATGCCTTTCATGGTCGAGGCGGTGTCTTCGGTCGTGATCGGTGTCCAGTTGGAGATGGTGGGCTGGCTGGTGTCTCTGGGGGGCGGGGGGCGGCTGTGGCTTCTGGTGGATGGTCGATGAAGTTGTCGTAGAGGTTTTTGATCTTGAGGCGGAAGTGGGTTCCAAGTTTGTCGCAGAGGTCTTGGGACGGGGTGATGTCTGTGGCTTCGCTGCGTGGGTTGGTGAATTCCTAAATGACACTGAAGAGTTCCTTGGAGTTGGTGGAGTTGGCGAGGATTTTGTTGTGGATGAAGTTCCTCTTTGTGGTTCTGATTTGGTTGTGGTACACTCATGGCGTCTTTGTAGGTGGAGTAGTTTTCGGGTGTCTTGGTGTTTCTCCAGTTCTTCTCCAGGCGTCTGCAGGTGCGTCTGGCTTCTTGGAGATCGGTGGTGAACCAGGCGGCTTTCCTGGGGCGCTGTTTGTCGGGGTTGCGTAGCAGGGCGAGCTCGTCTGCGCAGTTGGAGATCCAGGTGTGGAGTCCTCTGACTGCGATGTTTGCGTCGGGTGCCCAGGTGTGGTTGTCTCGGGTGAGGGTGGAGTTAAGTTGCTCGTCGGTGACCTTCCTCCAGTTCCTTCGTGGTGGGAGTGTGGCTGGTTTGGGTGCCTTGGGTTTGTCGACGGTGAAGTGTACGCAGTGGTGGTCGGTCCATGGCGGTCGCGTTTTGTGGCTGAAGTGAACGCTGTTTCCTGCAGCGAAGATAGGGTCAAGGGTGTATCCTGCTCTGTGGGTCAGTGTGGTGACGAGTTGTTCGAGTCCGATGTTGGCGAGGTTGTCACGAAGGATGGTGGAGTTGGGGTCGTTGGGGTTGTCGAGGTGGAAGTTCAGGTCTCCAATGAGTATGTAGTTCATTGAGGCGATGGCGTGGGGTGCGATGAAGTCGGTGATGGCGGTGGCGAAGGGTGTCCGTAGACGAGGGTTTCTCGGAGCGTGGCGTTGGGGCTGGTCTGGATCTGCAGGTGTTCGGCGGAGGGGAAGGTTTCATTGGAGGTGGTGAGGCGGAGGGTGCTCTTGTGGGCGATGGCGAGGCCCCCACCCGGGTGGCTGGGGCGGTCCTTCCTCTGGATCTTGTATCCGTCCGGGATGGCGGTGTTGATGCCGGAGGACGCGTTGGTCCAGGACTCCGTGAAGAAGACTATTTCGGGCGAGAGAGAGTAGAGTAGGTTCCAGATTTCCATGGCGTGTTTGTGTACGGAGCGCACGTTGAGGAGGATGCATCTTAGGGTGTCGCCGGTGCTGGGGTTTGGGGTGTTGAAGGCCAGGGTGGTGGTGAAGGTCTGGCGGCAGTGGAGGCAGGAGAGCTGGCCGTGGGTCGTGTTCGGCGAGGCCTGTTGGCAGTCTGAGTCTTCCGGGGTTGAGTGCGAGGAGGGTGGTAGTGTCGTAGCGATGGATGGTCGGAGATCCAGGGTTCCTGGCGCTGGCCGCGTTCAGGTCGCGGACGGGCGCAGATGGGCTTGCCTTTGGCGCGCCAGCTGCGCATCCGCTGTGCGTCCGCGCAGCAGCCGCCATTAAGAAGGGGGGCGGGACGAGAGGTAGGGAAGCGGGAGCTGAGTAGGGGGCAGGGCTGCAGGTGCGCTGCGGTGGGAAAAAACGGGGAGCGAGAGGACTGGCAGGGGACTCACCTGGCGGGGCAGAGGAGAGGGAAAATTAACAATTAAGGAGGGCGAAAAATAAGGAGGAGGGCGGCGAGAGGGCGTGAGAAGAGCTCAGCGCAATGAGGGGGCGAGAAGCGGAGACGGGTGCAGTTCCAGGCAGGAGTCAGGCAGGAGACAGGAGAGGATAGCCGGCTCGAACCCTCACCAGGGTGAGGACTCGGCGCAGTGGAGAGGCGCACAGAAATGCGGAGCTGCCAGGGAGAGAGCTGGCCTGGACCAGAGGTTGATGCTGGAGGGTCTCAAAAATAACAGATCTGGTAGGTGTCTGTGTTGACAATGGAATGTTCAATTTTGAAGCACCTCAAACCAAGACCTCCTGAAAGATAGAGATGTCTACAGGTGAAATGCACATGGGGGTGTGGTATCCAAGAGAGTTGGAGTATGCCTCCCCATGCTTGAAGAGGAAGTGGCTCTGTTGTGGCTTGCACAATACCTTCCTGCATGATGACGATGATGAGTGCCTGGAAGATGTACAGAAGCGTCTTGGAATGTGCATGTGAGAGTGATGACGAGACCGTGATCTTGGCTTTGGTGGAGAAACAAGTGGCACTGGTGGTGGAGGAGGAGGCGTTGGAAGTCTTGGTTCCGTTGCTGGAGGAGAATAACTTGGAAGAGGAAGCGCAGGTCTTGGAGACGGTGCGGCCCCTGAAGGACAATATGTACGGGAGTACTCTGAATCCGGTGATGTATAGATGCGTCTCCCCGTTTTGCACGCTTCCTGATGCCTGTAGGACACTGAAAGAGATGATTACCTTCCTCTCCCCCTGGACGTCGATCTGCTAGTCGAAGGCTTCACGTCAGATCCTGTCTTGACGGCAATCCACAACGGTGTATCAACGTCTGACTGTGGTGGGTCGATGCCGATAATCTCAACGGTGATCTGCGTGCCGACGTCTATCGTACAGGGCTTCTCGAAGTCTACCTGGGTCCATGCGTCAGCCTCCGCTGCCTCGACGTATCTGAAAAGTCCACCAGAGGCTGATAAAAGAGCTCTGGAAGAGGACTGACCCTCTCCTTGCCCAGAGGTCCCACTTTCCTTCTGCTTTCACCGCTCCTCTGCTCTCTGAAGGGGAATCTTCTCTCTGTCGCAAAGAGTGCACCTGAAGAATGTTTTACAAATTTGACAAGAGTCAGGAACAAGACTTTCAATTAAACAGAGTATTCATACTCTGTGAGGATCAGTCTTGGCCTTTGTTCTGCCACAGTCTGGACACAGAAAAGGACAGAAAAGGGCATAGAGAGACCCAAGACGTCGAATGAATCAGTTGCAAGTGAAATTCAGAAATTAATTTTTAAGAGAAAAACCAAAAATTGGCCAAGCTCAAAGCTCCAGGTTCCGGTCAGCAGGAGCCGGAAAAAGAACTGCAGTAACTGCTGCCAGCTGTGCATGATGGGATACTGGTGGTCTATGGGTTCTTAAAGGAACAGCCTCTATTTTTGAGCCATATAATGGCTGCCTATGAGGCTACTCTGTCCTGCTCTCATTCATCTCCATCATGAAAGAGGGTTTTGTGAAGGAGATTCATTCTGTGTTTAAAACATTTCAAATTCTTCTCAAACGTAATGCGCTGACACCTTTTCACTTCATGATGAAGACTTTGGCCACTGTAGCCTATATGTACTTAGGCTGTATTATTTGTCGCTCTATCTCTTAAGTGTCTTTACAAGCCTTCCTGAAGAAAGGCGAAGAATATCTACTTAAGAAGATATATCTAAAAGAAGTGCTCCGGTGTCCCCGCACGTGGCAGGACTATTCAGTGCTTAAGACTATACATGGAAATCCCCTACGAGAGAATCTGCAGTTAGAAGTATCGATGAAAACAACCAGGCTTTCCAAGGAAGGGTGCTCTGGCAAAAAAAAAAAAAGGTCACCCGAGGCTGACCTATACCTCCTGACAATCTGACATATTAATTGCCACTGCAGAGGATGGGCTGGTGCATGTGAATACTACAGTGTCAAGAAGAGCCTCATTGAAGAAAAAGTGGCTCAGAGATGTGGATTGGGGGCTGTTGGACCTCTGCGAGAATGTTCGATTTAAACATAACATAACACTTGTATTTGTAAAGCGCACTTATCACCCATGGGTCTCAAGGCGCTGAATAACAGATGTTTATTGTTATTAGCTACTACTGTAGGCAGAGGTAAATCCAGAAGGTCTACAGCCTTTCGAATTATTGAACGGTAGCACCCTGCACGTGAGGATGGGCCCCGCTGGGTATAAAAAAACTAGTTCTGGGGAGGTGTCATTTCTGTTGCCCTCAGCTAGGCCTTAAAACTCCTGCAATGGCTCCAGACGATCATCCTGGTATGAATCCGTGCTGAAAAAATCATATGGAGATGGTGTTCTTGAGCTTCCTTTTCTTCTAAGAGATGGACCTATGGACGGGTGGCAAGAGTTGCGAGCCGGTAACTGGCTGCTCTGGAACTAGCAATCGAGCTACTATCAGGGTTGGTGGCACCATACGAGGTAAAATCATTGTGGAAGCAGCACCAGAATTAGTGGTGGCATCGATGGCACCGTCTGAAGTGACAGAAACGGGGTGAAAGGCACAGAGGGAAAGCCTGCCAGCACTAATCTAAAAGGCATATCCAACAGTCCCATGGGGACCGAAGGCTCAATAGCAGGGATCATAGCACGCTGGAAGATGTCGAACACAACACTGAGGTACAGGTGCAGGGTCAGAGCCGGTAGCTGGAAAGTCCGGGTCCGATGAACGACCTTGAGCCGAAGACAGCAACACAGGAGGAGCCGGGATCTCTGCTGGCATTGAACCCTGGGACAGGGGATCCTTGACAAACTCCAGCTCTGAAGAGGATTCAGAGGGTGGTCTAGGTCTCCTCTTATGTTTTTATGTGAGAGGCCCTTGACTCAAACTACACCAGTGACCTGAAGTGGGGCCCAGATCTATGCCTGATGCTGCTTTTATCACCTTAGGGTGCATACTCTGTCACGACTCGCCAAGACTTCAAGTCGTGATCAGAGCTTAAGCATCACAGATACCCAGCGCATGGGGGTCAGTAATTGACATTTGCCCCTTGCAATCCAGACAGGGCTTAATCCCTGACCACTTAGGAACGATAATAGTTGCCCAAAATTCCAAAACCACATCGAAATGCTTAGAAAAAAAGGGAACTGACGTCGGTACAACGGTGGAGGCACTACATGGGGTCATACATCACCGGGACATCACTTCTGGCACACCACAGAGTCTGCGCCGCCCTGCAGTCGAGGGAGAGCTATGGAGAAAAGGTTTCCAGACTAGTCTGGTGCCTGGGTGATTATTCGGGAGATGCGGAATCTTAAGGTATAAGTATCCATCAGAAACATGCTTATTAGGTAAGTAACATTTTCAGTTTGTAGCACGTGGTCTGTAGATACACATGCTCTGCATCAACTATAAAGCAGTTTTTTCTTGAGAAGTGTCTATCAGACATATAATACAAATATTTGGAATATTGTTCTTAATACTGTTTGAACAAGCATAGCCCGTTTACTGGCAAGGAATTCAACACAGAAGAGCTTTGTAAAGGCGTGTAGTGTTGCCCAGGCAGCTGCCTCGCAGATGTCTGCTGAATGCATATTTCCTAGGAAAGCCATAGTTGTCCCCTTTTTGCATATAAAGTGTCTCGAGGGGTTTGGAATAGCAAGTTTGGATACACTCGACAATCCACATCGGGTGAACTTTGTGGGGTTAAGCAAAAGCTACCAACCGCAGGCTAGTTTTGCGGAAGGACTTGGGGCCTGATTAAGAGTTTGGATATCGGACCGCCATCCCACCGCAGCGGCAGTCACTAGAAGACAGCTGCGCCGGCGGTCTTCGCCCACCGTATTACGAGGCATGCAGCCTGAAACGCCAACTGCATCAACAGTGCGGCGGTTTGCAATATTGATGGTGCGTACTCTGTCGCCATCAGGGCCACAGCTTCCCACCGAGCATATTACAACAACACAGTTGTACTGATAGTCCCCTTGCGGAGGTTCCCCAAAGGCAGTCGAACACCGGAGTACACTCGCAGCAAAGCACCACAACAGTGCCTATTGGATGGATTAAAAAATTACACAGCTGATGTCCTTTGGCCAACTAGAAACGCCTGCAAATCACACTATAAAACACAACCCATCCTGGACCATGATCAATTGCTTCTCAACTGCAGCCCACAAGACAGCCACCAGCGCTTTAGGATTTCTTTTTTTTTTTTCTTTTTTTTAGATAAGGCAGCCCTTTTTTTTCCTCATCCCATTTTGAACTCTCCACACCCTTTTTTAGGTCTCGCTGCTCTCGCCATGCGAGGGCTTCTTGGAATCGATACGATTCCAGAAGCTCGCTTTCTGCTCCGCCCGTGTTTTGCATTGGTGTGCGTCATTTTGCGTCACCATTTATGCAAAACCGGGTATTATGATTGTCCAGGAGGCTTTTTAGTCCCTCCTGGTTACCACCCTGTCCGCTTTTGGCCCCGCCCACCGAGATTGCATCTTTTACTGGCGGCGGGAGACAGTATCTCCTAATTAGCCGCTAAGCACTTTTTTCTTTTCTTACTGAGCTACTCTCACTGCAGGCACGACGTGCTCCCGCAGCTGTTTTTTTAAAATTTATTTAACCACTTTTTTTTAAATTTATTTAACCAGCTGAACCATTTTTGATTGGTCGCTCGCTATATTCAGGCTTGCAGACAAATTTTTTTTTTTTTAAAGCTCCGCACACGCTGCAGATTTAACATGGTGAGCACACCTTTCATTTGTGCTGGGGCTCGCCAAAATCAACTTAGAAAGTCCATTCTTATCCGTTGTAATCCTCCTTCAAAAACACCGGTCTGCAAATTAGCGGCTTACTGGTAAACTTCTTTCACCATGGAGGAGTTACAAAGCAGAAAATTACACGGAGTTGCTGCTCGGCCGCGGCTTACTGGTAAACTTCTTTCACCATGGAGGAGTTACAAAGCAGAAAATTACACGGAGTTGCTGCTCGGCCGCGGCTTACTGGTAAACTTCTTTCACCATGGAGGAGTTACAAAGCAGAAAATTACAAGGAGTTGCTGCTCGGCGGGGATGGTATTATCGGAAGGAGGGGAGTCCGGACAGGGGTGGCGAGGGGGAAAAGCACTGACGAACGGGTGCATTGTGTAGCCCGATTAGGATACTGGACGTGTGCTTTTCTATTGGATATCGTTTTTATCGGGTGTATTATTCCAGCAGATTGAATGAAAGCAAAGTAAGATTGCAGTTCCTAGAGCGCATAGGTTGTCCGATGTAAGACGAGGACTGGAATTAAGGTGTTATGGCCACCTGGATGTGGAAAACATTTCACATGAAACTTCACAGTAGTAGCGTCTTTGTGGCAATTTCGGCCTGTTGTTTTATCTTACTTTCACGCTAATTTAGTGTCTTGCTGAAGGTCAAATGGGCTCCACCACATGTGGGAATATAGACATCCGTTGAACCTAGTTATCTGTGTGGCGAGACTTGTTAATTTGACGTTTCTGAGCTTCCAAGCCCTGTCTTGATAGTTCTGGAATTCTAACAAAGTTCTGAAACTTGCAGTCTTGATAGTTAAATTAAATGCGCACGAAGTGCTGTTGGTTTAAAATAATAGTTTAAGATGTCACACTTGCCATTAGTCCACTTGGCAGCTGTGAAATTGTACCCTGAGAGTGCTCAGTTTGTATCCATCATGACCCCCATTTCAGTGCATTTTTTATTGACGACACGGGATGAATGAGTGTTGTCAACGGGCCTTGTAACACGTTACATATTATGTTTATTTTTTTTTATATCAAATGCTTTTTGTTGATATTTACTTAGAAAAAACGTTTCCTTCAAAGTGCAGCTAACAGTGGCACAGTTAACTGGAAAATGTCACTTTTACACCTTCCTTTGTTGACTCTCGGTTTCTATGTTTATATATATTTTTTGTTATTGCAACTGTGTCAGAATCTTGTGAGACATGTTCCATTTTAGAACGAAACCGTACTTTCTGGTGTCAGCTAGCGCTGAATTCCGTGTTTGCAGCATGGATGGTGAAGGGGCGGGCGGAGGTCCAGGGGCTCTGGGTCTGCTGCTCTAGATGTTATGGTTGAATTCTGTTCCTGATGAGTTTTTCATGCTCCCTTGGGAGGGCTTACTTTAACGTGTCCTTGTAGTCCTAGATTACAGGGATACATAAACAAGCATTTGCAATGCTATAGGTCTCACATTTGCAACAGTTTGAGCTCTTGGCATTGTAAATGACAATGCCTTTTATGTGTTGGTTTTTAAAACATAAATAAAAGGCATTATCATTTACAATGCCAATAACTTAAACTCTCGCAAATGCGAGACTTAGTGCATTGAAAATGCAATAGGTCTCGCCTTTGATTAAGTTAAAGCCATTTGCTTTGCTAATGTATTGTATAGCGAAGCAAATGGCTTTAACTTAATAAAAGGTGAGACCGTTTGCATTTTCAATGCTTGTTTGTTTAAGGTATTTTCTCTGAAATCCCTTGGTGTTTCTTTTTCACAGTGTCCAGAGTAACATATAAATATTTTATTTTTAATATATATATATATATATATATATATATATATGAACAAGGCAGGTGTGCCGAAACGCGTCAGAGCGAAAGAAAAATAAAACCTAAAACTGAATGGCAAGCTAACTCCTGTGTCGGTGTCCGATTTCGAGTGAAAGTCGGAAATGGTTGGAATATATATATATAATTTTTTTTTTAAATCCAAAAGTCATGTCACAAAACCTAACTGCTTCAGAAAACAGTACACATGATCATTGTCTACTGTTTAACATACACCAATAATCCCCATAGTGGCCTTCACACGTGTCGAACATAAATGTGCACATCATCCATTCAGAAGGAAAATGCTACTTACCCAGTATGCATCTGATCTTGCCATATAGAGCTGTAGTGATATGCTTGTGCATAGATCGCCATCTAGTGTTGGGTCCGGATGTTTGCACTTTGTTTTTGTTCGAAGCAGTCTTTCCAATCACGAGGTAGGTGACTCCTCCTTTCGGTGATAGTGCGCATGGGCATCGACTCCATCCTTAGATTGTTTTGCCGTGAAGGGTGATGATGGAGTTAGTAAGAATAGTAAAGAGATATGTCCATGTATATAGTATCTAATTAAGATATTAATGCAACAGGTAAAGGTACCCGGGGAGGTGGGCGGGCGCATATGACTCTACAGCTCTATATGCCAAGAACAGATGCATACTGGGTAAGTAGCATTTTCCGTTCGAGGCATATGAGCTGTAGATCATATGCTTGTGCATAGACTACAAAGCAGTTATCTCCCAAAGTGGTGGCTAACCTGCAGCTGTTGCAGTGGTCTGAAATAGTGTACGTAAAACTACCTGGCCCACACTAGCTTGTTGTCTTACCAACACATCTACACAATAGTGTTTTGTGAATGTGTGTGGTGTAGACCATGTTGCAGCTCTGCAGATGTCATCTATGGGTATATTTCCTGGGAATGCCATAGAAGCCCCCAGGTTGCGTGTAGAATGCGCTCTAGGGGGAATTGTTAATGTGCGTTTAGCTTTAATGTAGCATATTTGAATGCACTTAACTGTCCACCGTGCAATACTTAATTTTGATATTGGATTGCCTTTATGTGGTGGAGCAAAAGCAACAAAAAGTTGCTTGGTTTTCCTGAAAGGTTTTGTTCTTTCTATATAGTATAGTAATGCTCTCTTGACATCTAAGGTGTGAAGAGCACGTTCTGCCACTTTATCTGGTTGAGGTAAGAACACAGGCAACTCAACAGATTGATTGATATGAAAGGCAGAAATGACGAGGTAAACATTTGGGGTTAGTCCTTAGCACCACTTTGTTTTGGTGTATTTGTAAAAATGGCTCTTCTATGGTTAGTGCCTGAAGCTCACCCACTCTCCTCAGAGATGTGATGGCTATGAGGAAGGCTACCTTCCAAGTGAGAAAATGTAGTTCACATTTGTGCAATGGTTCAAAAGGTGGACCCTGAGTCTTGTAAGAACTATGTCGAGATTCCACACTGGAGCAGGTGGAAGTCTGGGTGGAATTACTCTCAAGTCCTTCCATAGATGCCTTAATAGCAGGCACTCTAAAAAGAGACAAATGCTATCTGTTTTGAAGATGCAGCTATTGCAGCAAGATGTAAGCGTATAGATGTGTACGCTAAATTGGAACGCTGTAGATGTAGTAGATAGCAGATGATGTTTTGAATTGAAGCATCTAGCTGATTGATTTTATTGTTGTTACAGTAAATGACAAACCGCTTCCACTTTGCTGCATAGCATGCTTTTGTGGTAGGGCGCCTAGCCTCTTTGATAATATTCATGCAGTCTGGCGGAAGATTAAGATAACCAAACTCTAGGACTGTCGTTGGGCGCAGGGTCAAGACTGATTTGCATATGGCTGGGTCCAAACTGGAACGGCATGGTGAGCAAAAAAACGATGGATTTAGGCCCAGATCTCTGTACTGGGGTGAATGTATGACATTGTTCTGCATTCTGCCCATCAATTGTTGTTTTTGCATTTGTCACCCCAAGTGGGACGGGTATGCCCAGACGTGGGTCCCGTGCTCTCCATGCCACTGGAGTCAAGCTATCCTGGCTGATGAGGGCTGAAAGCCCGAAACCGGTCCTAGGATGCTCGTTTCCAGTCCAGGGAGGACCTGGCCTGGCAGTTCGGGCTGGACTGTTCCCATTGGGCGCAGGGTCAAGACTGATTTGCATATGGCTGGGTCCAAACTGGAACGGCATGGTGAGCAAAAAAACGATGGATTTAGGCCCAGATCTCTGTACTGGGGTGAATGTATGACATTGTTCTGCATTCTGTCCATCAATTGTTGTTTTTGTCGTTGACGAATGAGCAGATCTGCAATCTGGTTGTTTACTCCTGGAAGGTGTTCTGCAAGGAGATATATTTTTTGAGGTATGGCCCATCTCCAGATGCTATGGGCTAGCTGTGAGAGCTGCAAAGAGTATGTCCCCCCCCCTGTTTTTGTATGTAGTACATTGCTGTCATGTCTGTGCGAATCAGGACAGCTTTGCCTACTAGATGAAGTTGAAAGGCTTTTAATGCTAGAAAAATTGCTAGCAGTTCTAGATGGTTTATGTGGAGTTGTTTCTGTTGTCTGAGTCCACATGCCCTGAATGGTATGTTTTTGAAGAGGAGCTCCCCAACCAGTGAGCGATGCGTCTGCTGTTAGCACTATCTGTGGAACCGGGTCGACGAATAGCCGCACCTTGAAAAGGTTTTGTATGTTCCACCACTGCAAAGAGCGATGGGTGCGGCCATCCAGCAACACTAGATCTGATAACTGACCTTGAGCCTGGTTCCACTGACGTGCTAAGCATTCCTGTAGGGGACGCATTTGGAGTCTTGCGTAAGGAACTATTAAAATGCAAGATGCCATCATTCCTAGCAATTGCATGAACACTCGAGCAGGTAATGAGTGTTGAGGCTGAAACTGCGATATTAGAGTCTGCATGTTGCAGATCCGGACTGGGTTGGGACACGCTAGAGCTTTCTGAGTGTCTATTGTGGCTCCTAGATACACTTGTGTGTTGGATGGTTGGAGATGAGACTTGGTGAGGTTTACAGTGAACCCGAGGTCGTGAAGCAATTGGACTGTTTTTCGAGTGTGGCGTAGGCAGCTCTGTTGCGAGCTGGCTTTTATTAGCCAGTCGTCTAGGTAGGGGAAGACGTGAATGTGCTGTCTTCTTAGATGAGCCACGACTACTGCTAGACACTTTGTGAAAACCCTGGGTGCTGTAGTTACTCCGAATGGGAGGACTTTGAATTGATAATGTTGGCCGTCTACCATAAACCTGAGGTATTTGCAGTGAGCAGGGTGAATGGGAATATGGAAATAGGCGTCCTTTGGATCCAGAGTGGACAGAAAGTCGCCTTGTTGGAGCGGGAGAACCTGTTGAAGTGTGACCATGTGAGAGTGGTCTGATTGGATGTAGAGATTTAGTTGTCTGAGGTCTAATATAGGTCTTAAAGAGCCATCCTTCTTGGGAATTAAGAAGTACAGGGAGTATACCCCGGTCCCTTGGTACTGTAATGGGACTGGTTCTATAGCTTGTTTTCCTAGCAGAGAGCGAACCTCTTGCTTTAAGAGTGAGAGATGTTCCGGTGACATTGCATGTGGTCTTGGAAGGATATTTGGGGTATTGGCTGTAAGTTCCAGGCAGTAACCATATTGGATAATTTGCAGTACCCATTTGTCTGAAGTGATGGAGGTCCAGACAGGAAGAAATTGGGAGAGACGTCCTCCGACAGGAGTGGAATGATCGGGGGTACAGGATGGAAGTCACTGTTTGTTGCTGGAGGGGGAAGAGCGTGTGGAGTTGCCTCTGCTTCTTCCCTTACCATTGTTCCCTCTAAAACCTCCTCTGAAATAACCTCTTGGTGAGGGGGATTGAGTATTACCCTTGTAGGAGGAGGTAGTCTCGGTGGATATGTTTTTAGAGCCACCCCTATAAAAGGAGCGGCGAAAGGAACCCCATTGGTGGGTGACTGCAAAGCCCCCATGGACTTTGCGACCTCTATCTTTTTTCATTTTTTCCAGCGAGGTATCAACTGCTGGTCCAAAGAGATGTTCCTTATCAAAGGGTTGGTTGAGGATGGAGGTTTGCACCTCAGGTTTGAAACCTGAAACTCTCAACCAAGCATGCCTTCGTAAGAGTACACTGGTGTTAATTGTACGGGCTGCTGTGTCTGCCGCATCTAGGGCACACCTGATAGAGGTATTTGAAATGAGCTTACCCTCTTGAATAAGGTAGTTAGCCTTAGTCTTGTGTTCGTCTGGTAAGTACTGCATGGGTTTCTCCAACTCATCGTACTGAGCCCTGTCATAACAAGCCAACAAAGCTTGAGCATTGGCAATACGCCAATGGTTAGCTGCTTGTGAAGCTACTCTTTTGCCTGAGGAGTCAATGAGTTTGGACTCCTTATCTGGAGGAGGAGCTTCACCTGAAGTTTGGGGTTTGGCTCTCTTGCAAGCATTAGAGACTACAAGAGAGTCTAAAGGTAATTGACCTTTGATGTATGTAGGGTCGGTGGGTGCAGGCTTATATATTTTATCCACCCTAAGAGTAATATTTCTTGCCCTGACAGGGTCTTTGAAAATGTCCTCAGTGTGTTTTAACATGCTTTTGAGCATAGGTAATGTATCAGTGACTCTGTGAGAGGAGCTAAGAGTCTCAAAGAGGAAATCCTGTTCTAATGGTTCTGAATGTAATTCCACCTCGTGATATTGAGCAGCCCTATTAAGGAGCTCAAAGTATCCGATGTTATCATCTGGTGGGGAGGGTCTGGAGGGGTACAAATCTGGATCATTATCTGGATCTGGATCAGTGTGATAATCCTGCCAAGGATCAGTGTCCTGTGGGGGATCTTGACGGTCATCCCCATCTCCATCCCCATCCCCATGATCTTCTGGGTTAGGTGAAGTTGGTGGTGGTGGTGAATTTTCAGGTGAAATAAGTAAATTGGGATTAGTAGGAGAAGTAGGTGGGATGTAAGGAGGGGAAGGGTTAGTACCCACAGTTTTTTTCTTTAGAGGAATATGGTAGTCCTCTGGTAGGTCTAATTTTCTCTGTTTTGGTAGAGTGGCCTGAATATGGCCTGTATCAGGGTGATTCATCAACTTTTTCTGTTTTGGATCCGAAATGGAGTGATCGGACAGAGGCTCTTTCGACGGAGACTCTTTATCCTTGGTTGCCTGTTTCGGCGTCGAAGGTTTCAGCTCCGAGCCTTTCGGCGCCGGTGGTGTCGGCTTGGACTTGTGTTTCGGTGCCGAAGGTGTTGGGTTGGCACCGAGATGGGGTCGGTTCGAGCCCGAACCGGAAGGCTTTGTTTCAGAGCCGGGCCCGAGAGCGGGGCGTCGGAAACTTTTTGTCTGTGCCGACCTTGGCCTGAAGGCAGAGGAGGGACCGGAGCCTTTGTCTTAGGTTGTTGGGGGGGGCAAGGGGTTGTCTTTACTCACGGTACGCTGACCCAGAGTAACTCGCTCCTCTTCTTCTATCACTGAGTCGGCCTAGGAGAAGCGTTCTTCTTCTTCTTCGGCTCCTTGGGCATGATGTTCGGAGTCGGAATCTTCGCCGAAGATGTCCGGTGCGGAGCTGCTTTGCTGTTGCATCTCGTGACGTCAAGCCCGACGATCACGAAGAGTCTTTTTCGATCGGAACGCGTCGAAGTCTTTCTCGTCGTGTTCCGGGGACAGACAGAGGTTGCACACTTCGTGCAAGTCGGTGCGTGGAAATTTAGCACGACACCCTGGACATAACTTGAAGGGAGTCCGTTCCATCGACTGCTAGAGTGGTCGGCGCGGGTAGGCCTGACGGCCTTCCACGAGTTTTCCGATCAAAGATTTTAAAGTTGAGACGATACGCGACGAATGGGGAACTGCGACCGATAACAATACCGTCGAGGGTATGGATTGCGCGTGGAAGGGGTCCGAGAAACTGTGCCGAACCGGAGCGCAGCAATACACATCCGAACCCGATGGCGGAAAAAAACAATCTAAGGATGAAGTCGATGCCCAGGCACACTATCACCAAAAGGAGGAGTCACCTACCTCGTGATTGGAAAGACTTCTTCGAACAAAAACAAAGTGCAAACATCCGGACCCAACACTAGATGGCGATCTATGCACAAGCATATGATCTACAGCTCATATGCCTCGAACATTTATATTTTTCAATTCAAATTTAGTACAATGAAGCTTTTATGAAACTTAAGGTCAAAAACAGTCACATGTAGTGAACAGTGTACAGTGCAAATTTTGCCTTTATGCACAGTAATGCCCTACACAGATGATTAGTGTACTGTAAATTAAATGGGAATGGAGTATTGCAAATGTACACAGGTGTACCCTCATTTGTAGTGGTGGTGACACACTTAACTGTCACCAATGCTGTAGTTCCAACCGCTAAAATGGCGGATGCCTGACCTTGCATATAGGACATTTGGAACTACCGCCACCAGCAGAAATCGACCATGCGGTGGGCGGTTTAATCCACGAAGGACACAGCCATAGACTAACGTTGGGGACTGTGATGGTCGCAGCCCAATGGCTGTGTGCGGTTACACTGATGACCGCGTACATGGTGTACATGTACGCTGTGGTTTGAAAGTTAACTCACTTGCCTCCTTACACTGCTGCTATCAACCCCTCCTCCATTTTAGCTGCTGTTTGCCACCTCTGTGAGCGATCATGCCAGGCCAAGCAGGTGAGAGGGCCCCTGTCTTCTCTACAGAGCAGCTGGAGAAACTTGTAGATGAGGTCCTTCCCCTGTATGGCCAGCTCTATGGCTCACCAGTGGAGCAGGTAAATAACTCACATACACATTTTACTCTGTTCAATTCTATCCTCTCATTCCCATAGGGTACACTGTGTCTCTGAGTCTTAGAGTGAATTAGGATAACTGTTTTTGATATTTTTGATGCTTACAGAGGACAATCATGTAATGACTTGTGTAGGGGACATCCAGCCAAAATTCCAGGAGGTGTGGATGGCAACACACCCACCACCGCCAGTAAGAAACCTCACACAGAGGTGTACTTAACATCACCATTGTGATGCGTGTTGTGTTAAGCCCTAGATTCTTACGGTGCCTTCACATATCTATGCATGTATACTTTTAATGGTACCTATGATTGATTTGCTTTTCAGATAATGGCAAATGTGCATTCAAAGGTATAGGGTTTACTGCACGAGCTGTGTATGAATACTGTAAGAAGCAGTTGAGGATAATGTTAGTGATGTGTACAGTCCTACAATTCACTCAGCCCATATCAGGGCTAGCCAAACTGTTGTCTGGGAGCTAACTATACCTCACAGACCCCTTCAGAGTGCCACACTACCCTGAGGTCACTTGTTGGATGGCCACATGATGTACATTTACGTTTTGGAGTGTTTGAAATGTGAGTTTCATGTGGGATCAGTATGCACAACCTGCAGAGAGCAAGGCCTGACAATGAGTTATGCCCAGTCTGGGCCATTGCCCAGGCTGGGCCAGAGTTACTGTGGCAATACACATGATGCACAGAGTAATGTACCAGTAGACCTGCAGATCCTTGGATGTTCCCAAAAGGAGTTTTCTGAACCAGTACTAGCACTGAATAATTTCCCATGGACTCCATTAGGAATGGTGACTGAGGTAACCCCTTGAACTGATACTTCTCTCATTTGACCCACATTGTCCATGTGTCTCATTTACTTGTGACAGGCACCTTACTCCGGCAGTTCTGGTGACACCTGTCCATAAATAATGCTAGCATTGTACAGGCCTATTGCACAGGTGGCACATCGACAGTGCAGAGTTGGTTACTTCTGAAGTGATTTTGATATGTGAATCGCCAGCTTTGTTACAATCAACCAATCTAACAAGACATACTATGGTATGTTGAATGTCATCCCTGTAACAGTGACACATATGGCAAAAAGTGTGTCCTGTGATAGCAGTACAACACAAACCCAACCAGACGTATGATCTCATTACGTGCTCCACATGTCCACACATCCCCAGAGAGTTGCTCTCAATGACACACATGCCAGCCCTTTCTTTGTGACTTAAGACTTAGAATGTACTCTATACCATGGTACTAGCCTGTATGGACTTTCTGCATCAAATCAATGGGCCTGGCTGTAAAGGTGTCTGTACAATCATGCTAAAGTAGTTTACCCTTCAGAAGCTCATAATGGTGTGCTGTGTTTCATAGCATCTCACATCACAGTACAAGTAGGATTGCCCTGGCCTACATGATGTTAGTGGGCTGCCTTAGTCAGTGTAGGTCATGACCACGCTTGAAAATAGTCAGCAGATAACCACAAAAGTGTGCATTCATGTCTTTGTGGTGTTTAGCATGTGAGACTGACATATACAGTGTGTTAACTATTGATTAATGATTGTGCTAGGTGTATACAAAATGTGTGTCAAGCAAACATATCCTAGGACTAGCAGTTATAATCTGTGTATTCATCTATTATATCCATACAGGTCAACACCCGTCGGAAGCAGTCCATTTGGAAAGCCATCGCCCGGAAGGTAGGCCTCTTGTGGTCTTTCGCTAGCTCAGCGTCCATTGTTGTAAGAGGTGGGAGTACCCAAGGCGCTGGAACAGGAAGATCGTAGAGATCCAGCTGGGGCTGTCCTCCCAACATAGACGGGGCGCATACCGGACCCTGACAACCCCCTCCCCCTCAATGGCCCGCATCCTGGAAGTGGCCTACCCAGAGCTTGATGGGCAGTGGAGGGCCCCACAGCAGCGACAAGGGGGTGAGTTCTGGCCAGAGTCATACTTGGTACATTGCCAACTTTGTGTGTTACACAGAGGCCTTTCCCCATCATTAATTGGGGTGGCCCATGTGCGCCACACAAGATGAGTCACTGTTTGTGTAGGTCTGGTAGTGGGTGCATGCTGATGTGCTGTGCCTATTGTCTATGACCAGGAACACAGCTCAGTCCAGTCCACTGCCAATTTCCTGTCTTGAGCAGACACATGGCTGAGTGAAGTGAAAAATCTGCTCATGTTGTTTGATGTTGTGTGTGACTATTGTACCAAACAGGCAACTTGTCTTCCTTATGTAAGAAGAGTTGTTCCCTCTCATACTGCCTCTCGTGGGATGGTGGCCCTATTACATGTAACATGGCATACAGTGCACTCTTTATGAAGGGACTGGACAACACTTCTCATTGGTAATTTGGGATTCAACAGTGACATGAGTGTGCAAACATCACTGGTGCCATCAGCATTAGTGGCTACGTGTTGCCCAGTGTACATTTCCCCATTGTTACTTCATCTGCAATAGTGTTTGAAAATTAATTCACTGACTGGTAACATGCATCATGGAGTGAGATGTAGAAATATAGAGATCAATACCAAAAAGCTTTATTCGACGTTTTAGGTCATAAAAGCACACAATTATACATGAAATATTTAAAACACAAATAAAATACCCACTAGGGGATACATAAAAATACCGTAAAATGCTATTTACAGTTAAAATTCATAAACATTTCTTCATTTTTAAAATGGAAGCACCCAGGGGCACGTGCTGTGCATTTCGAGGCACAAAGCTTTTTCTATTGTAAGGGCTACAGTTAACGAATTGGTTACCTGCAATCTTAGCCTTGATGTCGACCGACTATAAGATTCATAATACTGTTTGACCGGCGCGACTTGAGAAGACTATGCAATACACCCTATGTGTCTACCAGTTCAAGGTCTTTTACTAGATCTCCTGCTTTCACTCGTTAATCTATTTCTGTGAGCGTGCCCTAATTGTCCATGCCCACCCCAGAAATTTGGCCATCGCTATGGCTAATACTTCCTTGGTATCACTTCTTAGAATTCTTAGAGCTTCGTTCGCACATCTTGTTCCCAGAAGCTTACATATGGGGCTTAACCAGACCCGACATGGGGCATGGTAGCCTGTGCATTCGAACAGTAAATGACCCACTGATTCCTTTTTGATCAGACATACTGGGCACAGCTCGATATGTGTATTAGACCATTTACTTCTAAAAACTCTTGTTGGCAGTGTGCCTATCCTGAACTGGAAATACAATTTCCGCTCGTATGGTTTAGAAATGACATCCCAATAGTGTTCCAGCATGGGCGTGGGTTTGTGCTCTAGAAAAAGCCCTGTTAGTGATGAGGGGTCGTACCTGGTTTCCATACAGTTTAGGACCTTTTCCCAATATTTAACCTTCAAAATCTTTTTAGGTGGGAAAGCATTGTTTTTCGGGTCCTCCCATAGTTGGCTCATGCCAAGTTCCAACAATGTTGCCTTTAGCTCCCTCAGCCATTTTATCTGGTGCTGCGTGTCTGCCCGGATTATATCTAGAAAGCCAGCAGCATATTCTGCTAGTTCTGGGGTAGACCACAGCCTACGCCAGTACAAGAGAGGGCGAATTTTGGCTAAAGCTGCTATTAGCTTCCTCCCCAGGTCATACAACAGTGGATATGTTGGTGTACTTTGTGGTAGGCGAGTAATGTGCCTAAAAACTTGTTTTCCGAGATTGAGAGTTTTGTTAAATCCTCATACCCCCAAAGCTCTGCGCCGTACAGTGCGGAGCCAATCACCTTCGTATTGTATATCTCTAGAGCTGGGCTTAATGTCTTCTGGAATGAGGAATTAAGTTCTCTTTGGAGTGCCCCTGTTAATTGCCGATGTTTTAAGGTTGAAATGTCAAGTTGGTGCACCCATTTTAGCCCTTCCTGTATGTTCACCCCCAGGTAAGTAAACTCCTTAACTTGTTCTATTGGGAGATTGTTCATTTGTATACCACCCTATGCGGATTAAAGACCATCAGCTTTGTTTTTGACACATTGACCTCCAAGCCACGCCTTAAGCAGAACTCCTCGAAGATGGTTAGTGCTCTTTGGAGTCCGCTTGGTGTCTTGGAAATGATCAATGTGTCATCCGCAAACATTAGTATTGGCGCTTTTACTCCTGCTAGAGATGGGGCATCAGTTGGGGTCGACATCATAAAGTCCACTATACCATTAATATATAGACTAAATAGCGTCGGGGCCATCACACATCCTTGCCGAACAACCTTCTCAACTGGGAAAGGTTCTGTAAGCTCTCCCTGTATTCCCCATCGGATCTTGGCGGTATTATCCTCATGTAACCTGGCAACTAGTGTCAATAGGTCTAAGGGTAGGCCATCTCCTGCAGCACCTGCCAAAGTTTGCCACGTGGTACAAGGTCAAATGCCGACCTAAGGTCGACAAAGACTGCATACAGACTTCCTTTGCCCAGTGTAACCGTCTTCCAGAAAAGCAGGGTAAATCTGAATACTTGGTCTATTGTGCTGGTGAATGATCGGAACCCAGCTTGGAAAGGGGATAGGATACTGAATTCATCGATCCAATGCTGTATTTTGTTAAGCACCAACCTACCCATTATCTTTTGAGAAGCGTCAATCAAACTGATTGGCCTATAGTTACCTGGGCACGCTCTATCCCCTTTCTTAAAGACTGGTATAATTTCTGCTCCTGCCCAGGAATCTGGAACAGCAGCGCCCCGGGCTATGGAGTTTGACAGCAGGTGGATGTACGTACCCCAGCTCTCCGTATCATAGAGGAATACATCTCCCGGTATACAATCCGGGCCCGGTGCCTTTCCGGTTTGGATAGATTTGAGCGCTTGCTCAACGTCTTGTATGCTAAAAATTGTCTCCTGGAAGAAATATTTGGTGAAGCAGCACTCTAATTCACTCACTTCAGCAGCATACTGTGGCTTAAAATAGTTAACCCAGTCTTGCTGGGCAACATAATTCAAGGGTTGGGTGGCCTGCCCCCCACTGCCCCATTTATAAACATCCCAAAACTGTTTAGCATTTCTTCCTACGCAAGCGGCCCTTAGTTCCTCCCATCGTCTGTTGTCCCATTCCTTTTTAGCCTTAGCTGTTGCTATTCGATAACTGGCCCTTGCCTCTCGAACTGTCGATAAAGCACCTGCTTTTATAGCCCGCCCTAGTGCTACGCGTGCCTCTTTGCAGTCCTTGTTATACCATTTATGGGGTTTGTGGTTAGATGCCTTATTAACATTGCCTCCCTTGATAAAATATGTGCGTAACTGGTTAAAAAAGTTGGTGTGTGTATGGGTGGATTTATCAAGCTCCCCGGGTTCTCAGCACTCGCCCTCAGCTTATTGAGGGCACTAGCTAAATCTTTACCGATGCTAGCTAATGCTTCTGGTGACTTTGATATGTTAGCCCGCTTAAGGCGCCTCAAGTCATTCGACTGAATGACCTCGGCGGTAGCATAAATCAGTTGTGGTTTGTGCCCATCCTTGGACCCTATTAAGTCTCAATCCATACATAGCGGGTTATGGTCACTTTCAATTCTGGCCTGGACCCGCATATCCTTTATCTTGTGCCATAGTGTCACGCTTACCAGCACATAATCTATCCTACTGCTACAATACCCATTGTCATAGGTATTAGTCCCCATTTTATCTGATAGCGTACGACCGTTTACAGCCCGTAGACCCTTTTCTATACAAATAGTGTTGATTTGAATCACTACTTCGGTCCATCTTTTTATTGGGTCTAACTCTAACCTCGGTATGCCCCACTTGATGTCTTCCTCATCCACAAAGTTGCCTTCCTCCATCAAGAGGGGCTCATACGTCACATTCAGGTCCCCCCCATCACAATATTAGACGTCATCCTGCTGTCCTCAAGAAGGGTATCCAGGGTGGCAAGAGCACCTGACCTTTTCCCCCTGGTACCACGTATATAGATATTAAATAAAGTCAGAATTACCTTTTTCCCTCTAGACAATTGCACCACCTGAATGTCCTTGTTAAGTGTGGGTATGACTTCGACGTCTAGCCCTAGGTTCTGCTTTACCCATATTGTCAGGCCCCCTGACGGTCTCCCCTTTGGCCCTTTAATTGCTGGGATGAAAAAGTTTAGGTAACCTGGACAAAAAAGTGGGCCTTCTGCCCAAGTCTCCTGAAAGAGACAGATCTCAAAACCTTCGATAAAGCTGTGCCAGTCTGGGGAGCCCAGTTTGGATCCTAGTCCTGCGATATTCCAGGACAATAGTGATCCCTTCGAATCTTCATGCTGAAGTTTGCCACACGTTGCTTGGTCTTTACCTAGCGTGTTCGTATCATGTGCTTTAGGTACCCTAGCCAAGACATGTGAATCATCGTTCGTTATGCATACTGGTAGTGGTGAAAGCCCATTATTCTCCTAGATTTGGAGGTACTACCTGTGTTCTACCTTCCCTTGGGGGGTTTATTGAGAGGTGGACCTTGTCGATATAATCCTGTTCGGCCTGTGGTAGTCAATCGCACGCTTCCATGTCGGAAAGAGGGGCAAATCTATTTGCACAACTTAGGTTATAGGCCATGGGTGTACATCTTGGGTCCCCCCATGACGGTCTCCTTGGCCTCATACAAAACTGTGTTGGCCCTAACATTTTGAGAAGTGGTGGCCTGTAGAAGAAGCCCAAGGGTAAAGCTATGATCTTATTTGTGTTAGTATTGTAAATACTGCCCAAGGTCTCCAATAGATATTTTACAGTGTATTCATTGTTAAAGTTTAAGACCACACAGTCACCGTCCAATTCTTTCCCTGTTGCCCCTAACCAGGTAACTCTCCTCGCCATAATAAGTTGGTTTTTGGCTATCCTATCCCAAGCTCCCGCCTCCCTCAGATTCTGATCCAACCAATACATAGCTTTGTGCATCAATTGGGCAGTTGATTCCACTTGCCCCTCCCTTAGTAATGGCACATTTCCCAACACCACCATCAGGGGAGCGGCTGCCGGGGGCAGTTGCAGGGGCCTGCTCAGTTTCCCTATCCTTTTCCACCTCTAGAAAACCCTTCCATCTTCCTGTTAACACCTTTAGTTCCTTGACTAGGTGATGATGTACCTAGCCCTTTCGGGTCATTACCAGTATTAGCAACGGTTGGTATTGGGTTATTTGCATCTACCCTGTTGTTGGTTTTATTAGGCCCAGTTGGGCTCATAATGTCTTGAGCAAATTCTCCTGAGGTGTCAGCTAGGGAGGTAAATTCCCTACTCTTGGCTGGGTTACTATTTTGCGCTGATACCAAACTTATAGCGACAGGCCGAGGGCAAAGGAGACCATCGCCCTGGGTCATCTTTTTAGGTGGTGTGGGATTGGCAGCAGATGCCCCTGCATCACCCTGGGTCATCTTTTTAGGTAGTGTAGATTTGGCAGCAAATGGCCTTTCAGAACTCTCTGCATTGTCATTTGGGGGGGTATAGGGGCTTATTTTTAATTATTAGCGCTTCTAAAATTCGGAAATTGGTTTTCGATTGTGACTCAAGGCTGTTAAGCCTATCCTCGATGTGGGCCAGTCTCGTGGTAAGCGGATTTAATATGGTTAACATCAGGGTTTCTAGCCTCTGGCATGAGGCTTCATCGTGAAATAGGCTTGCAGAGTGGGGGGTGTCAACGTTTAGAGTTTCGACTTGGTCTACTACTCCTTTATTTATACCTTCCCTCCCCTTTTTAGACTGTTTTGCGATTTTGGCAGGGTTTGGTCTCTGTGGGCCCTCCCCCCTCTTTCTCTTCACGATGGGGATAGGGTCAGAGACTGGGGCTGAGTCAGGGCTTGTGGTATAGGTTGGCTTTAATACCCTGTTGGAAGATCTTTTAGTATTACGAGTCATGTCTACCTCCGGTACAGCGCTACATGGGTTACATGGACTACTAGTTATCGGCCCAATTATCAAAGCGGGACCACAGTCTGAAGATGTTATAACGTCTGCGTCCATGACCCCCATTGAGGGTCCTTTATTACTTATAGGTCCCAAGGATAGGCGCCGCTCCGCCATCACAATTTCATGTTCAAGGACAGAGGTGGCTCTTATTAGAAATTGATCCAGAGTTCCAGCAATGGTCCCAGTCCCTGTAGCTCCGGCTAGCTGAGCACCTTTCCCCTTCCCATCGCGTCTACTCATCTTAATAAAAACGCGCTTTGTCAGTAACTCCCAACAGAGAACCCGATCATGCAACACCTAATCTAAGGATGAACCACAGTACCTTTTTTCCGCTAAGCTTCAGGGGGGTGGCCCAGTCCAGTCTCCTCCGGTCTTTGACGGGCCCGCCCTTGGCCCGGGCTTAGCCCGGGCACGTTTCGCGCTGCGGGAGTTCTGCAGCGCTTTTATGCTGGTGGGACCGCTGATTGATGACGTCGGTGCCCTGCGCCGGGCAGGGGCTGCTGGGGGTTGTATGCCGTTCCCCTCACGGCCAGGAATAGCAGGGTTAAGCGGTTCCCCTCACGGCTGTGCGCGGTGTGCAATCTCTCGGGCCGTTCCCCTCACGGCTGAATCAGGCAAAAACAGATAAGAAGTGTCAGCGGTAGGTGCTTCCCGCGCTGCAGGAGTTCTGCAGCGCTTTTATGCTGGTGGGGACGCTGATTGATGACGTCGGTGCCCTGCGCCGTGCAGGGGCTGCTGGGGGTTGTATGCCGTTCCCCTCACGGCCAGGAATAGCAGGGTGAAGCCGTTCCCCTCACGGCTGTGCGCGGTGTGCAATCTCTCGGGCCGTTCCCCTCACGGGGGGTTATAGAACTGCAAGTCCGTCGACCGCGCCCTGTGTGGCACCAGCTCACCTGGAGCTCAAAGAACGTCGGCAGCAGAGTAAAGGGCGTACCGGGCAATCGGGCTGTCATGTATTACTCGTCAACAGATGGGCTACAGCGGGAAAGGCCAGCGTATAGGTCCAATCATCGCTCGCTTGATCACTGGGGTCAGCAGCTGCTCCTGAAAATCTAGAACAGAGGTGTGGCACTATAACCTGGTCTATCGCAGCCAAGAACTATATATAGAGATCTTATGTGAGAGTCTACCCTCAGTCTTGCAAAGCAATTTGAGTTTGCCATACCAAATGGTGTTTTGATGAGCATTCCCATTAGGACTAGAGTTCTCACACCTCTTCATGTCAGATATTCAAAGACACACAACAACATTCAAAGGTGTATTGGCCTGTAGGAATGAAATCTATGAATAGTGCTATCACCTGTACCAAGCAGGATTGGGGATGTTCATTCGGCAATGCAAAGTCTTATGCTGTGTGCATTTGGAGTATCTATCTCCCAAAACGTAGTCCTTTATTGTCTCCAGACTACGTTTCTATGCTAAAAGTTATACATAGCTGAACTACTTCACTACAGCTTTCATTAGGCTTTTCAGGTAGTGGACATATGATGAAGTTTGAAGTCAAAATTGCCATCAGCGCGCAATGAGCATTTGCATGTGACATAATATCTGCCACAGCAGATACTGATGGTACATTGGTCTTTAACTCGACTTTCATGACATCCTGTTGCGTTATGAGGGAAACTATAGTTTTGTGTAATCTGGGGCTTGTGTGAATATTGTGCAAATGTAAAATTTGTATCCATCCTATTTGGTAATATTTTACTATGGTATACTGCAAGTGCCAAAGTATGCAAGGTGATCAACTATCCTAGCATGGGAATAAGGATGGAGTGTAGACCAGTCCCACACTCCATTTGGAGCTGTCTGGGGTTATGACATAAGTGGAGCCAACTATTTGCAGGTTTATGTAGCATGCATGCACTCATGCTAATATTGAAGGCTATATAGTGAACCATGAAGCTGGTGTGCTATGTAATAAATGTTTTCTGTTGATATGTGATGGTCAGGAGTGGAAAAGCAATTGCAATAAATCTATTTTGCATGCCATTTCAGATTAATCCAGGGCAAGAGAAGGAGAAGGGCCCAACGTTGTTGAGGACACAGCTGGTCACAGTGGTTCCGGATGAGACAGCACAGACACGGCAGGACCCAGTGACCATGAGGGTGTGGGGAGTGCCACGGAGGACATCAGCTCAAGTTTATCCTCATCATCCGAGTCTTCCTCCGGTGGACACTCCCAAGTGGTGGCATAGGATTAGTTCCACCTTCATCCTTGTCCACCACCCTCAGTTCCATCACCACCCTCCCTGTTGGCCCCCAACCAGTTGTCCGACCTGCTCCCCTAAGAGGGGAGCGTCTCCTTTGCTGCAGGCAACTCAGCCCCTGCCCGTCACCTCCCTCACCACAACCAACATACCCCCAGACAGATCAACAGTCGCATACCTCTCCACAAAACCCAGCACTCACACAGACACCACAGCAAGTCGCAGACCCCTCCACAACACCCAGCATACACACAGCAACAGCCACAGACCCCTCCACAACACCAAATTTAGACGCAGACACCACAGCAACAGCCACAGACCCTTCTACAACACCCAGCTCATCCACATTGCACAAACAAATAAAAAAAAACGAAACATTCCTAGTCACCCACACAAGACACCCACAGAACAAACAGGAGATGCAGCACACACACCTCAATTCCACTCACTCTCCCTCCAAAACCCAAATCTCTGTAGAACATCCTTTCCATTTTCCCCGTGAAGATGTCCTGTCTGCCTTTGCCTTGCCCTTTCCCCTGTGACAAGCAACCCCCCTTAAAGTAAAAAAAACCTCTCCCAAACTTCAACCCATCTCTTCCACATCCCAATCCAACCCTGAGAAACCTGATCCCCCACCCCCTAAACCCAGCCATACCCCTAAGAAAAACCCCTCCCAAAACCACCCCTCTCTAAACCGACCCCCCTCCCTCCCCCCTCTAAACCACAGGACAAGGGGATATGTTGAATGGATGTCTATGTGGGATGAAATCCAATTGGGGCTGACAATGCATTGGGTGTTCTATTATATGGTAAATATTTCAGCTTGGCCTAGTCAATGTCAACATTGTTTAGTTGCACTTCTCCCTATGATGTAGGTTGGATATGTGTTTGATTTGTTGAAGTTAGAGGTTTGGTTATCCACACATGGAGGGTGTTAAATTGTCATACCTTTGTGGACATTTGTACGGATATGTGTCCACTTTCTGGGGTGTACCTTACACCTATTTTATCTAGATGTGTGACAAATGCGGTTAGTGCTGTGTTTGCTTTCATGACTTGCACTTACACATTACCTACACATGCATGGCACTTGGTTACGCTATTGGTTGTCCCCGATATACTGCAATCCACAGGTCCTGTGCACATAGTGGCCCAGGGTCCCTGCCTTTCTGGCTTCCCCTGGTAGAGGTATACCCATTATTTATTTGAGAGTTTTATATAGCGTGAACAGGACCCTTGCAG
Source organism: Calotriton arnoldi (assembly GCA_963921515.1). NCBI lineage: Eukaryota > Metazoa > Chordata > Amphibia > Caudata > Salamandridae > Calotriton > Calotriton arnoldi. The sequence goes on along the minus strand of CAWUFW010002282.1, from coordinate 1,111,032 downwards.
GTATCAGAGTGCTTTACAATTATTTAAAGAGCAGAGACAATGAAGCAATAATAAAAATGCAGTGTTTACATTGAGCCTTTTCAATGCTTCTCACACTGGTTATTTGTAATCCCATTTACTGAACAGAGTTGTAGCAGAGAAGGAGTGTTTCAGTTTCATGACACATCCATGCAGATGTATCTTTGTTATCACAACAGGACCTAGGATGTGTGTGAGGTGAGTGTGTCACAGAGATGAATAGTTGCGATATTTACGAGGAGGTGCTGTTGTGTGACAATTTAATGGACATCACCGAATTTTGAGATGTAAACACGTCTATTTGTGTAGAGTGTACTTGTGCAGTGTCGGTGACCTGGCCAAAGAGGTCATCACAGAGCTGTATTTGGGTTATACATTCAAAACAATTCAGAACAGGGGCTCACAAAATGTGTGGTCAAGGGACCACAACGCCTTTGCCAGGTCCATGGTGGGGCATCAAAATGCTGAGGAGACTATGGAAACAGGTAAGGGTTTAACTTACCAGTGGTTGTGTCCACGACAGTGTGGGTTTTGGACACGATCAAGCAGGTAGAAGCGGCAGGACGTGTACGAACGGCTCCATGGTGGCGCAGGATGTGTGGAGATTAATACAGGTGAGCTTTGGCCTTATATAGCACCCTTTCCGCCAGTTCATATGTGGTGGTTTGACTGTCACATTCAAGCGGATGTATGGCACTTCTTAATTGGGCCGGCAGTAACACTGGCGGTCCGCCCTCCGACAGACGCATTTGCCTATTCCGCCGCGGTCGGGATTCCCTGGCAGAGACCGCAGGACCGCGATGCTCTTTCATCTTGCTAAATGCATGACTCTTAATACGGCGGTTAGACTGCCAGCGCGGCGGTGGTTATCAGACGCCACAGCAGTCCCAAGACTGCCAAACTCAATCAGGCCCTTAGTCCTGTCTATATAGCGCCTAAGCTCCCGCTTGACGTCTAAAGCATGTGACTCCTTTCTGCTACTGGATTTGATTGTGTAAAGAATACAGGAAACTCAATAATCTGGTAAATGTGCAAAGGTGAGACTACCTTGGGCAAGAACTTTGGATTAGTTCTAAGGACCACCCCGCCCTTGTACACCTGCATGAATGGTTCTTGAATGCAGAGTTCTTGTAGCTCTCTGACGATCCTGAGCAAGGTTACGGATACTATATATATAATAAAGGTGCCACTGTCCAGAAGAGAAACTGTAAGTTGCAAAAGTGAAGTAGGACAAAGGATGGACTCATAAGCTTTTTGAGAAATATGTTAAGGTTCCACACAGCCTGGGAGTATTACCCTGTTAAACCTCTCAATAAAAACCTTAACCACAGGGATTTTGGAAAGGGATGAATGTTCCCTGTTCTGTGCGTATTCTGTGACAGCATCCTAGTGCAGATGTATGAATGTATGTGCAAAACTTGGCCTTTGGTAGGCGTAAGAGTAGCAAAGGAAATAAGTTACTTACCTGTAACTGTAGTTCTCCAGTATTGGAATCTTTCATAGATTCACATGCTTGAAACATTCCCCGTCGTCCAGATGGGAGTCCCGAGACACTTAAAAAAGTAATGGCACAATAGACATAGGGCTTAAAGGCCCAAGGCCTCATTATTTAGTAACCTATCTGTGTCCTTATTTAAAATAGGACCAAACTTAGAAAACAACCAATCAGATGACACCACCCTGTAGAACCTTCCTGAGAGAAGCTCCAGTCCCTCAGATTTTCTTAAGCACAGTGCGTACACTAGAAGCAACTGAGAGACATAAAGATGAGCCTTTCCAGGGGAGGAGGGTGAGTCGCATGTGAATCTATGAAAGATTCCAATACTGGAGAACTACGTACGTAACTTATTTTCTTACTCAAGTATTGGAACTTTCATAGATTCACATGCTTGAATCAGAGTAGAGAGCAGTAATTAGCACATTTCGCAGTTAAATTTATAAAGACATATATATATATAACCTACTGGCGGTCGCCAGTAGGTAGTTATAGTTAGGACCTAGTTTCCATAGGAAAAGCGTTTTTGTTTTCCCAATAACTTTGGCGTCGTTTGACGAATCTTCGCGAAATTTTCAAAACTAGTGGGGCGCTCCGGTCAGCTCCTGTCTTGAAAGTTTCGGCGTGATTCGTCAAGCAGGGCCGAGAAAAAAGGGGGGGGTCCCAAAACGTGTTTCCCCCACGTAATTTTCCATAGGAAACTTTAGACAAAGCTACAGCCAGAACTGCTGAACGGAATTACACCAAATTTGGCAAAAAGGTAGGTCTTGGTTCAGAAAGATCCCTTTTTGTTAAATGGTGTAGATCCGTTCAGTAGTTGCTGAGAAATTAGAAAAAGAAAAAGTTCCGATATCTATGGCCGCGGTGGGTTCGCGAACCCTCCCGAGCACGAGCTTCACTGTGATTGGCTGCCAACACTCCAAACCAGGAAGTGTTGGCAGCCATCTTGTGACTCGGTAGAACCAAGTCACAAGAAAACAGAAAAAGGTTAAAAAACAATAAAAGGGCCAAAAAAAAATTTTTGGGGTCGCGAATCCCGCCGAAATTATTATTATTTTTTTTTAAACTCCCGCGCTTCGTTTTCAAAAAGCCCCCGGGTGGGCCAGGTCCCGGGGGCACTGCCAATTAATTAGTCCCTGCAGCCCCGGGGACCGCCACCTCCCCGGGGCTGAGAAAGAAATGCGTGGGGGGTCCCAATCCCCCCACGCTGCCCCGGGGACCACCACCTCACCGGGGCTCTATTTTTTCTTTTTTTTTTTAAACCTGTGTGGGGGGGCTTGAGCCCCCCCACACGCCCCAGGGACCACCACCTCCCCGGGGCACTAAATATGGAAATGCGGGGGTCCATTATGGACCCCCGAGCCCCGGGGACCACCACCTCCCCGGGGCTTTGCACTGGTAGGGAGGGGGCCGCGAGGCCCCCCTCCTGGAGCCCTTGATGGCCCTGGGGACCACCACCCCCCAGGGCCGGCTCCTGCAGTGTCCTGGGGTGCCCACCCCCGGGACACTGCTGTTTGCTATGGCAGGGCGGGAGCCGTGCGGCTCACGCCCCGTCATAGCAAACACTGGTTTGGATTTTGGTAGCGAGAGCAGGTTTCCTGCGCCTCGTGGCGCGTTGTAAGTTGGGGAATTAATTCCCCTTGAATACTGGGGGTCCCTGGGGGCCAACTAGCCCACCAGGTACCTCCAGTATGCGCCACAGAGCTGCGTTGCAGAGAAGAGGTCTGAGGCCCGCCCCTTTTTACACCTCTCTGCAACGCAGCTCTTTGGTGCTTACTGGAGGTACCTGGTGAGCTAGTTGGACCCCAGGGACCCTCAGGATTCATGGGGACTTAATCCCCCCAACTTAAAATGCGCCACAGGGCGCGTTTGCACAGTGGTGAAGGGAGGGGGCGGGCCTGATGTGACATGTGTGCAAACACGTCCTGTGGCGTGTTTTAAGTTGGGGGATTAAGTCCTCTTGAATCCTGAGGGTCCCTGGGGGCCAACAAGCCCACCAGGTACCTCCAGTAAGCGCAACTGAGTTGCGTTGCAGAGAGGTGTAAAAAGGGGCGTGGCCTCGAACCACCTCTCTGCAATGCAGCTCTGTGGCGCTTACTGGAGGTACCTGGTGGGCTAGTTGGCCCCCAGGGACCCTCAGAATTCAAGGGACTTAATCCCCCAACTTACAACGTGCTAGGGGGCACGTTTGCACAGTGGTGCAGGGAGGGGGCGGGCCGGATATAAGAAGTTAGCAATCCTGCTGTGTGGGACTTACTGGTGGTAATAAAAGGGATAGTTGGCCCCCAAGGTTGACGTTGGGGGCTAACTACTCCTCCTGTTACCTCCAGTAAATCCCACAGTGAGATTGCTAAGAGGTGTTTCGGAGGCCACGCTCACCTTTCTCCACCACTCTGGAAACGCGACTGGTATGTTATAGTTAGAAATTAGCATTTAAAAAACCTTTGAAATTCACTGAAAAAACCATAGGTTTCAGGGACGTTATAGTTAATTGGACCTTTCACTCTTACAAAACCAGAGAAATTCCGCCGTTATAGTTAGTTCAGCTAACTAGAACTCGCACCCCCGCAATGCACTGCTGATGACGTCACATATTACATCATTCATGACATGGTCAGTGACATCACTGATGACATCACTGATGACATCACTGATGACATCATCCAGTGACTGAGTTTCTTTAAAGTTTAAATATGTATTATATATATGCCAAGGTGTATTGAAGAATGAGTGGGTGTATAAGTCTCTGGATGGAGGATTTAGTAGGTGCGTGACTGACTGTTTAAGTGAGTGATTACATGTGTCTTACTGAATGCATGGGTTAGTGACTAAACTGTGTGAATGTCTGTATCAGTCTGTCTGTTGTTGTATAAGCTGCTGCATGGGTTGGTCAGTAGCTACATGAGTGTCCATATGGGTTATTGATTGGTTGCCTGAGTATTTGTATGGGAGACTGAGTGTGTGTGTGTGTGTGTGGGTGGGTGGGTGGGTGGGAGGTGTGTGACTGTGCATAGATGTGTGAGTGGTTGATTCACTGGGTGTATGGGTTCAAGAGTGCATGTGGAAACAGCTGTATGGGTGGGTGAGTGTGTGTATGGGTGTGTTGGTGAGTGAATGGATGTCTCAGTGGTACATGTCCAAGTAACTACATATGTAAAAAGGCAGTGTATGTGAGAGTTGGAGTATATAAATGACTATACGTGAGAGTCCGTGATTGTGAGAGTGGCTGTATGGATGAGTGTGTACTTGTATCAGTGATTATATAAGAGAGTAAGTATGCGTTAGTATCTGTAGGAATAAGTGAGGTGGTGTGTGTATAACTGTATAGGTGAGTAAATGGGAGTGTTATTGATTCTTTGCATGACTGACTAGGTGTGTGAGTAACTCCATGGATGAGTGGCGGTGTGTGAGTGTCTGTATAGGTGTATGAGTGCATATGATAGTGTTGTATTGATGAGTGACCATGAATCAGTGATTGTATGGGTGAATGAGTGGATGTGTGTGTAGACCTAGGAATCAGTGACTGCGTATGTAGTAACTGGTATTGGTGTGTCGATGGTTTCAAAAATGGTAGTCTGTATTTTACAGTGGGTGTATCAAAGGTTATATTAGAGTGTGAGGAGGTGCATCAGATTTTCACGTGGATGATGTCATCAGTGATGTCATTTGAGATGTCATCAATGATGTCATCAGTGATGTCACTGACCATGTCATGAATGATGTAATATGTGACGTCATCAGCAGTGCATTGCGGGGGCGCGAGTTATAGTTAGCTGAACTAACTATAACGGCGGAATTTCTCTGGTTTTGTAAGAGTGAAAGGTCCAATTAACTATAACGTCCCTGAAACCTATGGTTTTTTCAGTGAATATATATATATATATATATTGATAAACAAAGTGCCCTGGAGCATCAGGAAGGCACTCAACAGTGTTCCGCCATCCAGCATGAAAGTGCAGTCTAACTTCCAGCTCCACCTTTTCCTTATCTCTGCCAACGCGTTTCAAGGCCATAAGCCTCTTCTTCATGGGCGCAAACACTACACCAGAGGCTCGCATTATTAACATTTCCGGCTTTATTTATTACCATGCCCGACCCCTATGGGCGTGTGCATAGTGCATTGTCCCTCGGTGCATTCTGGGGCATGGAGTCCTTAAATGCGAGCAATATATTGACTTTAAGTAAGTTCGAGCATGCGTTTGACATTTAAATTGTTTATCATACCTATAGTAGGTGGCGGGACCTGAAGATAGGCTCTGTAAGCAATTAGAACACTGTGCCGTTTTCAGTCTTGAATCATTCAAGGCCACAGCCTCTCCCAGCTGGTGATCGTAGCCCTCACCCAGCTGGCGATGGTGTACTTCCCCACGGCCGGGCCGCCGTGTGCAAATATTGATAAACAAAGTGCCCTGGAGCATCAGGAAGGCACTCGACAGTGTTCCGCCATCCAGCATGAAAGTGCATGTCTAACTTCCAGCTCCACCTTTTCTTTATCTCTGCCAACGTGTTTCAAGGCCATAAGCCTCTTCTTCATGGGCGCAAACAACACACCAGAGGCTCGCATTATTAACATTTCCAGCTTTATTTATTACCATGCCCGACCCCTATGGGCGTGTGCATAGTGCATTGTCCCTCGGTGCATTCTGGGGCATGGAGCTCCATGAAATCTAAAAGCATTGCCTTTGAGAAAGAAGCTGGGATGCTTCGAAACGCGTCAGGCACAAGAACTCTTGGAATGCTTAATGGCGGTTTTGATCATTAAAAGATTCTTTGAATCATCTTGCTGTGGAGTGCGTCCTTGAATCTGGGCGAGTTGGTGAGAAATTAACTACACGGCGGTTCCGGCCGTGAAGGGCTGCACCACCCGAAGGAATGCACAGAGGGCCCGGAGAAGCTGGGAACTATGCAGCGTCTCATCGGCACAGCAGATTAAAGGAAAAGTGAACCGCAATGCTGCCCGAGGCCCACTGAGGGTTATATATTTGCATAAATTATTTTTAGACATTTGCGGAACCCACTGAGGGAAGAATTAAGGTGACGTACACTACAGAGACCAGAATGCATTAAAAACTTACCTGGAAGGAGGTCTACTAAAGACCAATTGAAAATTAACAAGCAGTTTAAATGTGTACACGTCACCAGCTCCGTGAAATCTAAAAGCATTGCCTTTGAGAAAGAAGCTGGGATGCTTCGAAACGAGTTAGGCACAAGAACTCTTGGAATGCTTAATGCCGGTTTTGATCATTAAAAGATTCTTTGAATCATCTTGCTGTGGAGTGCGTCCTTGAATCTGGGCGAGTTGGTGAGAAAAAAAATAAATACACACACACACATACATATATTATTTTTTTACAACTTTATTTCGATCATAAAAGAACACAGCACATTAGTTGTAAAATATGAAAGAGTAATCTTGAATAACATTATTACCATAAAATTACAATTAAAATCACAGGGGCTTAAAATTGAAAGAGTCATAAAGTGCATTTAGTGCGCCTAATCCACAGTGCATGCCAGTATCTAGACAGGCCAAAGACCACTACTCTGCGTGTATCGGTCATCAAGATTCTCAACACCTCAAGGTAGTGGCCCGGGCCGACAAGTTTACAAAGTGGGATTTTCCATTTTTTCCTTGAAGATTTGTAATATGGACAAAAGAATAGCAAATGCACAATAGATTCTGGGCTAGCATTACACCCAGGACATAGATCATCATTAAAAACACCATTACACCACTTTATACAAAACAGTTTTGTGGGGAGGGTCTTATAGCGAAACTGGAAAAATAATTTGCGTGCCAGTGGAGGGACTATTTCATCTATTGTGTCCTCAAAACAGGAGACAGATTTAAAATTTAAAAACTCAGAAGTCAAGCGACCCTCGATTCTTGCCAGGGCTTGTTTTGATACAACTTCCCAAAAACTTTCCTTCAACCTCACTCTTGGTATGGTGGCCAGACTTTCCGGGTTTGACCAAAACCCCTCCATCCCAAGCCTCCCCAGTAACTCTCTTAATGATCTAAACCAGGGGATCGAGGTTATCGATGATGACTTCAGGAGCTCAATTAATGGCTCCCGGTAAGACACAAGCTCATCCACAGACCACAGCCTGTGCCAGAACATTAGAAGTTTATATTTTAGTTTATGTGCTGTCTATGTGCAAGATCCAAGTAATGGGGCACCAACGGGTTACTAGCAGGTAAGTCTACCAAAGATCTAAGAAAACGATTCTCAATTGTAGAAAAGCAGTTGGTGATACACAGTGCCCCACAGTTCAGCTCCATAAAGTGCCCCTCCTAGTACCTTAGTGTTATAGATTTCCAGGGTTGGCGCAAGTTGTCTAGACAATGTTTTCCTGTGTATTTTGGTAATATTGGCAGTCTGATGTATTAATTGCATTTTGACTTTCTCAATATGTGCAGCCCAGTTAATTGTTGGTGTCCGGCGGATGCCTAAATAATCAAAAACATCAACTCGCTCCAACTTATTACCAACTAACACAGGTCTTTTGGTGGGACTGGCCGCTCCTTTTTTAAAAATCATATATTTAGTTTTGGACTCATTTAGCACCAACCCTCGCTCATCACAAAACTTGATAAAATCATTTAAAAGCTGCTGTAGTCCCTGCGGTGATTTTGAAATTAAAAGCATGTAGTCAGCGAAAAGAAGAGCAGGGACTCTTTTTGCACCGATTTTTTGGGGCATCACACCCATCGCCGTCTAAAAAAATCAGCAATACCATTGATAAAAAGAGTAAAAAGTGTCGGGGCTAGAACACATCCCTGCCTTACTCCACGCTGAACTGGGAAGGGGTCTGTGACTTTGTTGCTCTCCCCCCACCTCACCTGTGCTGTGTTAGATGAATGTACTCTAATTAAAACATCTAAAAGATTCCTCGGTAAGCCCTGTTCCTTTAAAATTCTCCAAAGGCTTGCACACAGGACTAAGTCGTAAGGAGACCGTAAGTCAACAAAGGCCACGTAAAGCTTTCCTCCTTTGGCTACCGCTTCCTTCCAATAAATACAAAGAAGGCGGAAAGCTTGATCCAGGGTACTTATTTTTGCTCGAAAGCCCGCTTGAAACTCACTCAAAATGCGGGCCTCATGGATCCAATCCTGTATCTGTCCTAAGATTTGCTTGCAGAAGATCTTCTGGAGGGAATCGATAAGGATTATAGGCCTATAGCCCCCTTTTTGTAAATGGGGACAATTTCTGCAATTTTCCAAGAGGGAGGAATGGGAGTACCAGCTAAAATTGAGTTAGTCAAGAGATTTATGTAAGATCCCCTGAGTGTTATATCCTCTTTATATAAATCATTGGGGATTCTGTCGGGTCCAGGGGCGCGGGCTGTAACGCAAGAGTGACCTGCTGCTTGCGTTTCTTCTATAGAAAAAAAGAGATCTCCACCCTCATCGCCAGACATCTCCCCGCATCCCTGAAATACTTCCTCAGCTATAGTATTCCTGGATTCATAAAGGGGGCCAAAATGCGCTATCCACTCCTCAGGCTGGACTGTAAATTCTAGGGCTCTCCCATTCCCCTTGAGCCAATATGTTGCTTTGCTCCAGAAACGCTTAGAATCTTTAGCTAACAATACATTCCGTAGGGAGGACCACAGAGAGCCCTCCCACTCCTTTATATATATATATGGAAAATGCTACTTACCACAGTATGCATCTGTTCTTGGCATGTAGAGCTGTAGAATCTCATGCTATGCATAGATCGCCATCTAGTGTTGGGTCCGGATGTTTGCACTTTGTTTTTGTTCGAAGATGTCTTTCCAGTTACGAGGTAGGTGACTCCTCCTTTCGGTGATAGTGTGCATGGGCATCGACCCCACCCTTAGATTGTTTTGCCGTAAAGGGTGATGATGGAGTTAGTAAGAGTAGTAGAGAGAGATGTCCATGTATATTGTATCTAAGTAAGATAGTACTGCAACAGGTATAGGTACTCGGGGAGGCGGGCGGGCGCATGAGATTCTACAGCTCTACATGCCAAGAACAGATGCATACTGTGGTAAGTAGCATTTTCCGTTCGAGGCATGTGAGCTGTAGATCACATGCTATGCATAGACTATATGCAAAAGAAACAATTGATGGACGGAATGCTGGACAATGCAAACATTCACCCCCAGTCACAAGGATCTGGGTTAAATGCATAGACTATATAGCAGTTATGTCCCAAAGCGGTGGCTAACCTGTAGCTGTTGCAGCGGTCTGAAATAGTGTACGTAAAACTGCCTGGCCCACACTAGCCTGTTGTCTAGCTAACACATCTATGCAATAGTGTTTTGTAAAGGTGTGTGGTGTAGACCATGTTGCAGCTTTGCAGATGTCATCTATGGGTATATTTCCTAAAATGCCATAGAGGCCCCTAGTTTGTGAGTGGAATGCGCTCTAGGGGGTATTGTTAATGTGCGTTTAGCTTTCATGTAGCATATTTAAATGCACTTAACTATCCACCTTGCAATACCTGATTTTGATATTGGATTGCCTTTATGTGGTGGAGCAAAAGCAACAAAAAGTTGCTTTGTTTTCCTGAAAGGTTTTGTTTTTTCAACGTAGTGCAGTAATGCTCTTTTGATATCTAATGTATGAAGAGCACGTTCTGCCACTGAATCTGGTTGAGAGAAGAACACGGGTAACTCAACAGATTGGTTGATATGAAAGGCAGAAATGACTTTAGGTAAAAATTTGGGGTTAGTACTAAGTACCACTTTGTTTTGGTGCATTTGTAAAAATGGCTCTTCTATGGTTAGTGCCTGAAGCTCACCCACTCTTCTCAGAGATGTGATGGCTATGAGGAAGGCTACCTTCCAAGTGAGAAATTGTAGTTCACATTTGTGAAGTGGCACAAAAGGTGGACCCATGAGTCTTGTAAGAACTATGTTGAGAATCCACACTGGAGCAGGTGGAAGTCTGGGGGGGAATGATTCTTTTAAGTCCTTCCATAAATGCTTTAATAGCAGGCACTCTAAAAAGAGACAAATGCGGCCTGTTTTGTAGATATGCAGCTATTGCAGCCAGATGTAAGCGTGTGGATGTGTACGCTAAATTGGAACCCTGTAGATATAATAGATAGCAAATGATGTTTTGGATTGAAGCGTCTAGCGGATTGATTTGATTGTTGTTACAGTAAGTGACAAACCGCTTCCACTTTGCTGCATAGCAAGCTCTTGTGGTAGGGCACCTAGCCTCTTTGATAAGATTCATGCAGTCTGTCGGAAGATTAAGATAACCAAACTCTAGGACTTCAGGTGCCAGATCGCAAGGTTGAGATGACTGGTATCTGGATGTCTTATCTCTCCATGGTTCTGAGTGAGAAGATTGGGGGTAAGGTGTAGTTTTTGGTGAGGAACTATTGATAACTCCAACAGGGTTGTGAACCAGGGTTGACGGGCCCATGTGGGAGCAACTAGGATTAGTGTCAGGGACTGTTGTCTGAGCTTCCGAACCACTAATGGAATGAGTGGGAGAGGCGGAAAAGCGTAAGCAAATATCCCTGACCAATTCATCCATAGCGCATTGCCTTTGGACAATGGGTGTGGATACCTGGATGCGAAGTTTGGGCATTTTGCGTTTAGGTGGGTGGCGAACAGATCTATCTCTGGGAAGCCCCACATTTGGAAGAATGGGAGAAGAACTTGAGGGTGGAGTTCCCATTCGTGGATCTGCTGTCGTTGACGACTGAGCAGATCTGCAATCTGGTTGTTTACTCCTGGAAGGTGTTCTGCAAGGAGATATATTTTTTGAGGTATGGCCCATTTCCAGATGCTCTGGGCTAGCTGTGAGAGCTGGAGAGAGTGTGTCCCCCCCTGTTTTTGTATGTAGTACATTGCTGTCATGTTGTCTGTGCGAATCAGGACAGCTTTGCCTACTAGATGAAGTTGAAAGGCTTTCAATGCCCTGAATGGTATGTTTTTGAAGACTAGTTCCCCAAACAGTGAGCGATGAGTCTGCTGTTAGCACTATCTGTGGAACCGGGTCGATGAATGGCCGCCCCTTGAAAAGGTTTTGTACGTTCCACCACTGCAGAGAGCGATGGGTGCGGCTATCCACCAACACTAGATCTGATAACAGACCTTGAGCCTGGTTCCACTGACGTGCTAAGCATTCCTGTAAGGGACGCATTTGGAGTCTTGCATAAGGAACTATTAAAATGCAAGATGCCATCATTCCTAGCAATTGCATGAACACTCGAGCTGGTAATGAGTGTTGAGGCTGAAACTGCGCTATTAGAGTTTGCATGTTGCGGATCCTGACTGGGTTGGGACATGCTAGAGTGTTTATTGTGGCTCCCAGATACACTTGTGTGTTGGATGGTTGGAGATGAGACTTGGAGAGGTTTACAGTGAACCCCAGGTCGTGAAGCAGTTTGACTGTTTTCCGAGTGTGTCGTAGGCAGCTCTGCTGCGAGCTGGCTTTTATTAGCCAGTCGTCTAGGTAGGGAAAGACGTGAATGTGCTGTCTTCTTAGATAAGCTGCGACACTTGCCAGACACTTGGTGAAAACCCTGGGTGCTGTAGTTACTCCGAATGGGAGAACTTTGAATTGATAATGTTGTCTGTCCACCACAAACCAGAGGTATTTCCAGTGAGCAGGGTGAATGGGAATTTGGAAATAGGCGTCCTTTAAGTCCAAAGTGGATAAAACGTCGCCTTGCTGAAGGAGAGGGAGCACTTGTTGGAGTGTGACCATGTGAAAGTGGTCTGACTGAATGTACAGATTTAGTTCTCTGAGGTCTAGTATAGGCCTGAGAGAGCTGTCCTTTTTGGGAATTAAAAAATACAGGGAGTATACCCCGGTCCCCTGGTATTGTAATGGGACTGGCTCTATAGCGTGTTTTTCCAAGAGAGAGAGCACCTCTTGCTTTAGGAGGGTGAGATGCTCTGGTGACATTGCATGTGATCTTGGAAGAATATTTGGGGGAGTGTCTGTAAGCTCCAGGCAGTAACCATACTGGATAATTTGTAGTACCCACTTGTCTGAGGTGATTGAATTCCAGACAGGCAGGAATTGGGAGAGCCGTCCCCTGACAGGAGTGGAATGATCGGGGGATAACGGAAAGAAGTCACGGTTTGTTTGCGGGGGAAGTGCGGGTAGAGTTACCTCTACTTCTTACCATACCATTGTTTCCTCCAAGACCTCCTCTGAAATAACCTCTTGAAGAGGGGGATTGGTTGTTGCCCTTGTAAGAGGAGGAGGGATTTTCGGTGGACACAGTTTTTGAACCACCCCTGTAAAAGGAGCGGCGAAAGGAACCCCTAGTGGCAGGTAACTGCAAAGCCCCCATGGACTTTGCGACCTCAGAGTCTTTCTTCATCTTTTCCAGCGAGGTATCAACAGCTGGGCCAAAGAGATGCTCCTTATCGAATGGTTGGTTAAGGATGGAGGTTTGCACCTCCGGCTTGAAGCCTGATATTCTCAGCCAAGCATGCCTGCTCGGCCGGCCCTCTGCTAAGAGAACTACATTGGTTACCGGTAAAGAAGCGATCCTTCTTTAAAATCTGTTGCCTCACGTACAACGCTCTTCGAGGCAAAGGGCCCCGGTACTTGCAGAGAAAACTTTTAAAATATGTCCCATGCCGAAATCTCAGATCCAGCTCACTTGGCCTCTTACAGGTGCCCCGAATATGCCTTAAGCGTACTGGGGGGAAAGCCTTCTCCCACCTCGCTCCTAAATATTGGAACAAGTTGCCCCTGGCTCTTCGTGAGACCCCTTCTTACTGCACCTTCAGAAAAAAACTGAAAGCCTTTTTGTTCTAGGACATCATGCAGTCCCTCTGGTATGTCTCAACACAAGCGCCGAGATGCCCCCGGGTGAGTCGTGCGCTATAGAAGTGGTTTTAACATAACATAACATAACAGAGTACACTGGTGTTGACTGCACGAGCTGCTGTGTCTGCTGCGTCTAGGGCACACCTAATGGATGCATTGGTGATAAGTTTACCTTCCCGAATAAGGTCATTAGCCTTAGATTTGTATTCATCAGGTAAATGTTGTACGAGTTTCTCTAACTCATCGTAATGAGCCCTATCATAACGATTCAACAGAGCTTGAGCGCTGGCAATGCGCCAGTGATTTGCTGCCTGTGAAGCCACTCTTTTGCCCGAGGCATCAATCAGGAGAGGCCTCACCTGTGGTTTGTGAGTTAGCTCTCTTGCGAGCGTTGGAGACTACAAGAGAGTCTAAGGGCAGCTGGCCTCTAATGTAAACAGGGTCGGTAGGAGCGGGTTTATATTTTTTGTCCACCCTAGGTGTAATTATCCTTGCCCTTACAGGGTCTTTAAATACCTCATCCGTGTGTTTTAACATGCCTTTAAGCATTGGTAAGGTGTGAGTAGCACTTTGGGAAGAAGTAAGTGTTTCAAAGAGGAAATCCTCTTCTAAAGGCTCCCTATGGAGCTCCACCCCATGATATTGAGCGGCCCTGTTAAGAAGCTCAATGTACCCAATGTTGTCAGGTGAGGAGTGGGAGGGATACAAATCAGGGTCATTGCAAGTTATTGGGTCTGTCTGATAATCGTCCAAGGGTCAGTGTCCTGTAGCCTATCCTGATCCCCATCCCCTTCATCCTGTGGGTCAGGTGAAAGTGGTGGTGGTGGTGGTGAATTTGCTGGTGAGATGAGCAAGTTGGGATCAGTGGGAGAAGGAAGTGGAATATAAGGGGGAGAAGGGTCAGTACCCACACTCTTCCTTTTGAGAGGAATGTGGTAGTCCTCTGTTTTCAGAGTGTGTCGTAGGCAGCTCTGTTGCGAGCTGGCTTTTATTAGCCAGTCGTCTAGGTAGGGAAAGACGTGAATGTGCTGTCTTCTTAGATGAGCCGCGACACTTGCCAGACACTTGGTGAAAACCTTGGGTGCTGTAGTTACTCCGAATGGGAGAACTCTGAATTGATAATGTTGTCTGTCCACCACAAACCTGAGGTATTTCCGGTGAGCAGGGTGAATGGGAATTTGGAAATACTCTGCTATTATTGAGACCTTGTGCTGAATTGCCCAGTTCCAAATCAGATGAGCTTCTTGAGACTAAGGAAGAGATCATTTTCCCCCTTGTTTGTTTAAGTAGTGCATTGTCTTAGTATTGTCTGTCCTGACAAGCACAGAGGAATTCTTTATTTTGGGTAAGAAGACTACCAGAGCAAAGAACACCGCTCTTCGTTCGAGAAAATTTATATGTAGGTTCCGATGAGATGTTGGCCATTTGCCGCTGATCTGAAGTTTCTGTAGAAAAGCTCCCCAACCTTCTAGAGAACTATCTGTTGTTATCACCAGGGGAGAGGTTTGCAGCAGGGATGGTAAGCCTTGCGACAGAAAACGAGGCTGTGTCCACCAGAGTAGTAAGGAAACCATGGGTGAAGTTACTTGAATTAAGTTGTCCAATGTTCTGTTGACCTGCACCCTTTGGATGTTCAGAGCTTCCTGGAGAGGATGCATGTGCAGGCGACAGTGAAGGATGAGAAGAATACAAGAGGACATCATGCCCAGAAGGGATTTGTAAAGGCGTACGGAAATAAACTTTTTTTTGTATGCGGTTCGCCAGAGTATTAACCTCTGTTGTTTTTCCAATGTGGGATAAGCCTTATTTAAGGTAGTATCGAGGATGGCTCATAAGAAAGTTAATCGCCGGGAGGGTTGGAGGACTGATTAATCCAGATTTAAGGTGAGGCCTAGCTGACTGAAAAGGTATAGACAGGCCTTGGTAGATGCTCGTGCAGCGTTGCAGGTAGGATCCTTGACTAGCCAGACGTCGTGGTAAGGAACAATTTGGTGATGTTGCCTGAGATATGTTGCTACTGGTGCTAGGCATTTTGTAAAAATGCGAGGGGCGGATTTGAGTCTGAAAGGCAATACTCAGAATTGATAGTGCCTGTCGGCCACTGCGAATCTGAGAAACCTTTTGTTTCTTGTGTATGGGTATGTGAAAATATGCGTCCTGAAGGTCAAAGGATGCCATGTAGTCGTTTAGGCTGAGAAGCTGTAACACATCCTGGATGCTGATCATGCGGAACAACTGTTTCTTGAGGAATTTGTTTAGACTTCTCAAATCTAGAATTGGACTCCACCTTTTTGATTTCTTGCGAACCAAGAAGAAACAAGAGAAGAATCCTTTCCCCCTCTGGTGAAATGGAACGCTTTCTATTGCTCCCTTTTGAATCATGGAAACTATCTCCAAATTTAAGAGGCGTAAATGCTTGTGAACAAGAGGTTGCGGCGGGGTTAGAGGTGGTGACTATATGAATTCCAGAGAATGACCAAATTGTACTAGGTCCAAGACCCAACGATCTGTTGTAATTTGTTTCCAATTTTGAAGGTAATTTTGCCTCCTACTTTGGAAGGAGGTAGGAGAACAGCAGCCGGCAGTAGTGGAAGGTCATTGGCAACGGTTAGTATCCTTGTTCTGTCGTCCTGTCTTCCCTCTGAAAGAGGGCAGCTCTGGGTGGTTGCCGTTGGGCGAATTGTGGCCTATATTGTTGGCTGGAAGAGGTATAAGTGAGATACCAGTACTGTTGGTAGCCTCCTCTGTAGGATGACTGACCATTGCCCCGTGCACCATGAAAAGGCATCTTTCTATACTGTAGACTGCCAAGGGCCTTAGCAGTGTCCGTATCCGTCTTTATTCCTTGTAACACTTCGTCGATATGGTTTCCAAAAAGTTCTTCCCAGTCATAAGGCAGATCTAAAATCTTGGTCTGAGCTTTAGGCCTGAATGTTGTCGCTTTCAGCCATCCCTGACGTCTTAAAACTCCGCCCGGCCAGTTGACGGAAACCGGTGGAAGCGATGTCCTTCGCACAATCTATGATCTCTGAGGCGGAACGTTTGCCCTCTAGCAGTATTTTCCTAGTCTCTTTGACGTCTGATGGAAAGTTATTGATATAAGTGGTAATATTTTACCACATCTGCCTATTGTAACGGCCTAATAACGCCAGAGAATTAGATGCTCTGATCGTTAATGTAGACATAGTCGAGAAGCGCTTGCCTAGGTTATCAAGCCTTCTACCTTCCTTGTCCGGGGGGTGCCGATAATGGGGTCGAAGTGTTTTTCGATCTACGTTGCGCCGCTTGTGATATCACTGAGTCTGGTCTTGTATGACCCATGAGACAAGCAGGCGCGTTATACTTTTGATCCAGTCTTGGTAAGACTGGTGGCACTGTTGCTGGATTCCGCATTATTTTCAAAACTTGGTCCCAGATATAGTCAATGGTGGGCATAGATCTGACTGATTTCCTGAAAGGCTCCTTGAAATCATAAAGGAAACAGTCCTGTTGATGCACAGGCATTAGAAGCTCAAAACGCCAGGCTGCTCTCTCTAAGAGGTTATGGAAACCTCCTATGTCCTCTGGAGGTCAATCAGTTTGTGACGGAGATGCTGGTGGAGGAATTATGTAATAGTCACATTCGTCATGTTATTGCTCCTGTTGTATCTCCCCTTCCTCCTGCTCTTCTTCCTCTTCCTCAGAGGATGATAGTTGTTGTAAAGGTATTTCTGGCTGAGGAGAAGGTGGAGGTCGACTTTGCACTATAGGAGGTGAAGAGGTGCTTGTGAGGGAGACAGTGAAGCTGGCGGAAATCTTTCTGTAATCCACTAACAGGGATTGTAAATCCGTAACAAGAGTGGAGGGAAGGCATACCATATTTTGAAGTTGTTGTTATTGTTGGCGGCATTGGTCAGAGTAATAAAATTGCTGCCCATAATACTCTTACTCATCATCATCATCATCCAAGAGGTGTGTTGGCAACAAAGACTGGACTCTACTTCGTGATGTTAAAGAAGGAGTCAGTGTTTTTTTGCTGTAATTTTGGGTGAAAAATCAGTTTTCCTGCTTTTGATGTTGGGGTCATCGACGCATCTGACTGGATTCTGGAAGTGACTGTCTTCGTTGACTATAAGCAGTCAACGGAAGGAAGAGGCAGCGACAATGACAGTGAGGCAGCCGTAGACAACACAGGCGTGGACGACAGTATCGCCGATGATAAATCCATCGTCGACGAGATGATGGGTTCGATAGTCGACAGTAGGCTCATCGCCGACGCAGGAATCACAATCGACGAGAGACTCGTCGTCGCTCTCATCGGATGCTTCGTCGACGATGACTTGGAAGCCTTAGTAATCTTTACCGTCGACGACAAAGGGACCTGGCTTGTCAACGATGACGTTGAGGAGATCGCCACCGATGACACTGACAGTGGCGACGGTGGACGTCGACAACGTTACCACAATAGCACCCGAGGAGGATTTCCTAGTCGTCAAGGCTGCCGTCGACGAGCTGTTCGTCGGCGGAGCGGAGGTAGGCTTTTTGAAAGTGTGTTTAACCTTCACAGGTTGAGTAGAAGGTTCTGAAGCTGGTTTCTGAGAGGATTTTTTGACAGAAACGGAACCTTTATCCTGTTGTTGAGGAGGCAACTTGGAAGAGGAGCCATATTTTTGAGAACCTTTTGAAGACTTTTTGTGTGTCTTCTTTGGAGGCTGTTGAGAGGAATGACCTGCAGAGTCATCCAGTGGTCTTTTTTGAGGCGTTTTAGATAAGGATGTTGAAGAAACATCACTCTGCTCATCAGAAACAGGATCATCTGTCTTTAAGCCTCTGCAGCCATAATAAAAGCCTCCCTTCACGATCTTTTAAAGTCTTGGAGGATAATGTGCGGCATACCATACAGTCCTTGGGTCTGTGGCCTGGGTAGAGACAATAAAGGCAGTCCTTATGGGGATTGTAAATGTGTAGTTTCTTCTTCCTGCAGGTGCCACAGGGCCTGAAGAGGCCTTTTTTAAGTGTTTCTGACATGAAAGCATCAGTTTACTCCACTCAAAAACAGATACAGAGATCTGTATAATATATATATATAAGAATATATATATAGTCGAAAAGAAGAAAAACCTTCAAGAAAGGCGATTCCAAAGAGTTGTGAGGAAAGAACGGAGCAGAGCTCAGTGGAGACTCCCTAGCACGACGTGCGGTAGAAAGTCGGAGGTACTGTAGCTTCTCTCAGGAAGGTTCTACAGGGTGGTGTCATCTGATTGGTTGTTTTTTAAGTTTGGTCCTTTTTTTAAATAAGGACACGGATAGGTTAGTAAATTAGGAGGCCTTTAAGTCCTATGTCTATTGTGACATTACTTTAAATGTACTGGGGAGTCCCATCTCGACGACGGGGAAGGATTCAAGCATGTGAATCTATGAAAGTTCCAATACAGGAGTAATGATACTTTGTACCCTGACTTTGAAGAGGACTAGTTGGAATTGTGGACAAATCTCTTCAACTTGGCTGTGTAATGTGTGCTGTAGGTCTATGTGCCTCATACAGTATGGCCCTATATTCATCAGGAGGCTTAGGTAGGTGCCAGATCTCTAAGCAGAGATGCATGGGATCTGGGTGCCTGATTTGGCTATATTGTTGCATCTGAAGGCTCAGTTTTATATGTAGTTTCACAACGGGACTGATCGCCACCTACAGGAGCACTGAGAACGAGAGCGCTCTAGCCGAGGTTGGGGACATAAGGATGAAGGTCATGGACACCTGCCTCATCACCAGACGGAAAAGCGAGGAAAAATATCCCTCACCAGTACTTCTGTGGTTCATTGTCCCTGGACAGCGGATGTGTGTTCCTGGTTGTAAAACATGTACATTTTCAGGAATGGCTAACAGTCAATGGTAGGGGGTTCCCCACCCGTATAAGTATCTGTGCAGGACAGGTGGGTGGAATTCCAACTTGTGTATTTACTGATGCATCCTGCCTAGCAGGTCTGCAATGCTGTTGTCCACGAACGGTAGGTGATCCATTAAAAGGTGGATCTTGTTACAGATTTATTAGAAGAAGAAGGTTATGCTGTTCCTCAAGAGTGTACGAGCAAGGGAAATTGACACCACCCTGAACGTTTGGGTTCAGAGTTGATAGTCCATTTATTGGATTGTAATGCCCTCACACACCCAATCGGGTGTCATGCTTCATCATCTGGGCTGCTCCTCGTCGGGTCGGCGGTGCACTACCCAACGGGCTCCCTATAGTAGGGGCACTTTGGCGGAGATCTTTTTCCAATAGCCGTATGGTGAAGTGGGGGTGAGGGGCCAGAACTGTGTAGATGTATGTGTTGTTACAGATTGCCTAATGCCAGATACCCTGTGCTTATGTAGACAGCTGAGGGAAGTGAGTACCTCCCCGCCTCTATATGCAATTCATGACCGTCATGTTGCAGTCTTTAGAACCACTTTGCTATGGACAAGTTTGAAAAAGACTTTGAGGGCAACAAGGATGGGCAGTAGATCTAGGTGGCTGATGTTTTGAGCCACATGCTGAGAGGTCCAGGTACCTTGCACACTTATGTTGGCAAAATGGGCACCCCAATCAGTGAGTGTGGCATTTGTTGTGATGGTCCCATTCAGAAGCGGGTCCGGTGAAAGGCCTGCCAAGCAACAGATTGTTATCGTTCCACCATTGTGGAGAGCGTTGAGTGCTGCCATTTATCAATACTATATCAACCCAATGACAATCAGCTTGATTGAGACCATTGCCTTGCTCCGGTGTGTGGTGCAATTGCTATGCAGAAAGCCTTCATACCAGAGAGTTTCATTATATTTCTTACAGTGAATGGAAAAAGGGACTAAAAAATGGAGATCAGCTGCTGAAATGCCACAATCCATCGCTAGTTTGAATATGCCTTTCCTGTGACAGGGTTCAACACTGAGCCCAAAAAGGGATGGATCTGTTGGAGAAGGAGTTGGAATTTCTTTGCATCTATGTGGTGGAGTAGATCAAGGCATCTATGTTGTTCGAGTGTGTGCTAGGCATTATCTGCTGCTGCTCGTGATCAGCCAGGCTTCAAGTTATGGGAAGACGTGAATGCTACTTCTGCAGAGATGTGCAGCCACCGCAGAAAAGTAGTTTGTGAACATCCTGAGACTCCAAAGGGAAGGACTTTGAATTGGTATTGTTGTCCACTTACCATGAAAAGAAGGTACTGGTCATGTGCAAGGTGAATAAGGATGAGGACATCGAAGTAGATGTATTTCACGTCTAGCACCGTCATGAAGTTCCCTTGGGGGAGCAGAGGAATGAGGTCCTGCAGGGTCATATTAAAGTGCCTCATCGGGATGTACAGGTTTAATGGAGTTCTGCCATGGGTCAGAGGGAACCATCATTCTTTGAAATAAGGAAGTACAGAGAGTAAACACCTTTGCCTCATAGGTGTGCTGGTATGAACTGTATTTTGCTCTTTTGAGGAAGCGATTGAACTGCCTCTGCATGGTGGCCCTGCTGAAATACTGCTAAAACCCTTTATCCAAGGTGATTTCCTCCAAGTAGCAGGCTGGGGTGTAGTTTTTCCACAGTCCCTGAACTGTTGCCTGCAAAATGTCACCGTAAGAGATGCAGATTGTAGTGCACCCATGGCTTTCACTATCTCATGTCCTCCTTTATTTTTTCTAACATCTCATCCACTAGGGGACCATAGAGATTTTTCCCCATCAAATGGGATGTTGAGGAGGTGCTGCTGTACCTCCGTCTTGAACCCCGAAATGCATAGCCATGCATGATGGCACAACAAGATGCTGGTGTTAATACTAAGGGAAGCAATATCTGCAGCATTCAGTGCCCAGTAATATTTACACTGGAAATAATCTTCCCATCGGCTGCAAACTCTTGCCCCTTCTTCCTATAGATTTCGGGGAGGAGCTGTACTTGTGCCACCATTCCTTCAAATGAAACCAGTAGTACTGTTGGACGAGTTACTTACCTTCGGTAACTATGTATCTGGTAGAGACACAGTCTAGCCGCAGATTCCTTAACTTAGAATATCTCCCCAGGCGTCAGACTGGATCCGGAAAATCTTTTTTCCCCAGAAATACCTCTGCACGCCGGGAGGCGCGCCGCCCGGCTCCGTCCTGACGTCGTCCACGGAAGTGACGTCAATGGAGCCATATAAGACCCTCCCGGCGTGCTGACGTCAGTTTTCTACAGTAAAACTTTTCCGCGCATAACGCGGAGTCAGGACAAAAACTGCGATAGCATAGGAAGTGTGTTAAAAAAGGGGCAAAATTGTCGAAACATCAATGAGAAGAAACACGATAATGAGAGCCAAATCATTAGAATGAGAAACAATACCAAGTGGAAAAAGCACCCAGTACCAGAAGGGAGCTCAAAGAGCACTTGCTTCCAGCAAGGGCCCAGCAAATTGCCAAACCGTGCCCCACCTCGAGGAGGTAACGGCAGCGGAATTAAAGATATGACAAGCAAGGCATTGCAAGACAAGTGACTAAGTGAACGATCACAAGAATGTTCATATATCTATATATATCTCTCTCCCCCTCCTCTCCCCTCTCCCCCCCTCTCCCCCTCTCCCCCAGAGAATTAGACCAGCTGGCACAAATAGGTCAGTCAGATTCTGAGGAAGATGCCAATGCAATACAAATTGCACCCACTGTAAGACACACTCCCAGTTAAACTCCTCAAAAATGGTGTACCATCCAGAGGAGGTGTAGTAATATTCGTGATAGAGTCACACAAAGATTTCCAAACAGAGGAGTTCTATTCATGGGTTACATTCTCAGCAGCAAATGCTATAACAAAAACTTTTCATTATTTTACACATGAAGAAGTCCCAGCGGTATACACTCCGTTTGAGGAGATTGAAATTCCGCTTACCTACCAGGAACATAATTTCTGGTTTAATGGCGCCCTACCCCACTCAAGAAGAAGAGCAAGACTTGGTACATTAGGAAGACCAGGAGCAACATGGCTGATATTAGCGACCTATTCACCACATCCTGACATTGACAATGCCAAATGATGAATTGCTTTTCCAACACAAAGAGTTGATAAAACTTTACAGAAACATGACAATTCGTCATGAGGACACTTGCGGTGCAACAAACAGTAATTACACCAAATACAGCTCCTACACAGAGCACAGCTACTAAAATTACTCCACAAACATTACACATGGTAATGGGTAAATTGCCCACAAAACGTGAACAATTTCCTTTCTGGGTAGCTCAAAAAATAACCCAGTTAGAAGCAGTATTCCCAAATACCACACCATTTGAAAAACACAGAATGTTAACAATCTGCTTGCCCATGGGGATTACACCACAGTTAGAGGATTGTACCTCTTGGGGTACAGTCTTTGCTGTCATATATACCAGAACTCATGGTATTCCTTCATTAGCAATGATACCAGAAGTATTAAGACAAATACAAAATGAGTACGGAGCAGAGCCTGCTCTGAACCTAGGGATGAAGTTATTAAATAACTACGACCAGGTATCAGCCATAATACTAGCTAACATTAAAGGTGAAGCAGCATCAGTGGCAATCCGCAAACGCCTACGGGAGTTCTCTCCATTAGAACAGGAGAATGAACTACCCAAAATATTTGAAACTGCGTATGCAGAGTTAGGCAGGGATAGTTTGGGGGGAAAAGCTGTAAAACCTCAACTAATGGGCAGTCCCGAAAAGGACACTTCTAAGCAGACACCGACTTCTTCTAAAAAGAAGTTGGATAATAAAAAACAACAAACGTTTAAAGACAACAGATCTCAGTCCCGAGGTAGGTCTCCTCCACAGGAGCCCTCTGAAAAGAGGTACAACCTTAGGAATAGGGATAATATTAGGAAACCTGACTGGTTTCAGGATACTGATACACGTTCCTCTCGTTCCTTTCAGGGCTCGAAGAAAAACTCCGAGAAAGAAGGACGGTCAGAGCACAGAGAGTAGCGTACACAGTCCAGAGACAAGCAGCGCGCTCCAGACTTTACTTACAAAAAAGAAGATAAGCAAAAATTAAAACCTCAATTTAAGAAAAAGAAAGTTGCTGGTCTGAAAATCAGACATGCCCAGAAATCTGAGGACACAACTTCTGAACGGGGAATGGGCTCTGATGATGCTAGACAGTGCGGCAGAAGTAACAATAGCTCGCCAGAACCTGAAGAAGTTTCTGGTGACAGCGGACTTGAAGGATTACATCACGGCGGAAACACCAGACAAAAGGGTGAGCGTCCCACATAAGTTACATGAAATAACACTCTGGATGGAGGAGGACAAGCACAGGAAAATAAAAGGTCTCTTTTGGAAGAACTTATCGTCTGGGTATGACATCCTGTTAGCTGAACAAGATTGGCCACTAGCATTCATAATGGAGTGCCCCAGGGGAGAAAGTATAATTTTTCCTGCATTTTCCGACCATATTCCCGTTCACCTTAAACATACATATGCACGGGAGTGGGCAGTAGCCCAAGCATTATACAAAAATCACGCTGGGTGGGATGAGGATTCAACCTACCACGTGATCCCGTTAAAAGTTTCACCTAATGCTCAGAGGCAATATCAAATAAAGCAAGAAGCTAAAAAAACAGGTCAGTGAGATCTTAGATCAACTTGAATACCAGGGGCTCATTGAAAAATGTACCTCTCCAATGAACAATCCTTTGTTTCCCCGTCTCTAAACCCGACAATACATATCGTCTAGTTTTAGATTACAGACATTTAAACTCATGCACAAAGACATTTGCTGTCCAAAATGCACATAGTGCCGCATTCATGAATAACATTGGGCGGACAAAATACAAAACAACACTTGATATCTCAAATGGATTTTTCTGCCAAAATATAGCACCTGAAAGCAGGTATTTGACCGCATTCTCAGCGTTAGGGTCCCAGCGACAATTTTGTCGACTCCCCCAAGGGTATAAGAATAGCCCCGTGGTATTTTCAGGAAGGGTAACAGAGTTACTTCAAAAATTTGATGACGAAGCGTTGTCCTATGTTGATGATATTTATCTAACGGACGATGACTTAGAGAGGCACTTGACCAGGGTAAGCACCATTATTATGGGATTTGCCACTGAGGGCTACAAATTTAACTTTAAAAAATCAAAAATAGCCCACCTCAATGTCCTATTTTTGGGATATGAGCTGTCAAGTGAAGGGAAAAGTTTAGCAGCAAACTTTTTAGAAAAATGTGCGCTGCTCCAGCCTCCAAAATCATTACAAAATTTACAATCAATACTGGGATTCCTAAATTTTGGCAAAACATACATTTTAGATTACGCACAAAGGGTAAAACCCTTCTACGAACTAATAAAACCTGACTTTTCAGCCAGAAATTGGACACAAGAACATACTAATATTCTTCGTTCACTCCAGGAAGACATGATAGCTTCCAAACACGCATAAACGTATGCCACTTGGTGATCCGTATAATTGCATGGGTACACTTACTTAACCTTCAATGAAGGAGAAACAGTACCAATCGCATACAAATCACACCTGTACACAAATGCAGAAATGCGTTTCACTTCAACAGAGAAAATCCTGACAGCTGTTCAGACCGCTGTAGCAAGAGAAAGAGCACTGGCACAGGGGAAACGCATTATTGTCGTAACCCCGGTACCGGCTTTAGAAGCTGTTACAAAGGCTAGCATTCCAAATGCGAAAGCCTTACATCCAAGATGGATACAAAGGGCTAATTCTCTTACTGCAACGGACGTTAAATACAGATTTGATCCAAGTTTAAAAACACAGGCATTCCTGCAATATGAACACGAATATCCTCTACCAAATGAAATCTTGCCTCTCGATCAGTATGAATATATTATTTATATTGACGGATCTGCGCAACCGGCCAGAGGAAGTAAGCAGCAATACAGTGCAGCGTGTGCTATCGTTAAAGGGCACATGCAGGATGGAAAGTTCTATCCGAGTTGCACAAAAACGCAATCGCTAGGAGACTGCACGGCACAGTTGGCAGAGTTAAAAGCTGGCACTGGTAAATACGGATCATGAATTCCCCACACTAATCGTGTGGGATTCGTTTTACTGTGTTCAGTCATATAATGAATACCTAGACCATTGGGAGCAAAACGGGTTTAAAGAGGCGAAAGGTGGCACAATTAAGCATAAAATGCTATGGGAACAGGTAGCAGAGTTGAAAAACGAGCTACCAAGGACTCACGTGATCCATACACTGAGTCATCAACGTGACGGCGTTCACGTTTAAGGGAATTCATCGGCTGATGAAGCCGCAAAGGGGGCTGTTCGCACGGCTTCCGTAGCTGCACTTACTCGTTCCAAAACGAGAATAGACGGTGAGATTATGGTAGCTGTCATTGCTTCACGCAAAGGCAGCACAGCAGTACCTAAAACATTTCCACTCAAATACTCCTACAAGTTAGATGCAAGTAACATTCCATATGCTCAGATTCCTGGAGTGGGGGATAGGGTAATACCAAATATGGATCACAGGTTAGGGGTAATTGTGGCAGCACACAAAGGGATAGGTTCTGTACATACGGGACTTAGGGAGACTGTTTCTTTGTTGAAACAACGCTACTGGTGGCCTGCGATGAGAAGGCAGATTAGAGACTATATCTGGAACTGCGACATCTGCAAGCAGATGAAAGGGTCCACCACAACACGTCCAGTACAGATACCATTATTAGACAGCATTAGGTTGTCCGTTCGTGTGCATCCAGCTCAAGTTTCCTCAAGGTCTGGCCTCAGCGCTCGGCTGACGCTCGAACTGTTATAAAAGATTTGCGAGTCTTTATCGGCACATACGCAGTTAGCACGTTACATTCTGACCGTGGCCCTGCGTTTAGCTCTCGGGCTTACAAAGAGGCCATGGAAGGAATGGGCATAGCATTGCGGTATTCCTCTCCGTACCATCCCGAGGGAAATTTGGTTGTGGAGAGGAAAAACCGGGACTTAAAGCAATCTTTAACAGCTAGGGTATTAGGCAAGGGCGGTAGTTGGGTCAAACACCTTTATGGGGTACAGTGGGCGTTAAACAACCAGCCAAGAAACTCTCTAGAGGGTGTCACTCCATATGAAGTCCTCTTTGGGACACGAATGTGGGTACCTGATCTTGATTGTGAAGGCGCAGTAGCGGATGAAAAACCATTTGATATCCATGATCGTTTGGCTGTTTTACAGGATCTAAATGAATCCAGGACAAAACAAAGCAATGTCCGACTAAAGCAGACCGCCACTGGGGAAAGTCAAGGCAGAAACGGCAAGACCTGTCTGGATCCCAAAAGTCGGGGATCTGGTCAGAGAGAAAATTGCGGACAAAAAGGAATTTGGACCTTCATACAGAACACCTGTAACAGTCCTTGCAGTACAAGGAACAAGAACTGTACTTTTGCCGCCTCTTGCCAGGAAAAAGGAGAAAAGATTTGTCTCAATCGACTTAATCAAACCACACTATGTGGCAAATAATAAGCAGTAGGCCTCGTGGTCTCCACAGTAGCAGACGCCCTCCTCTAGCTACAATCCAAGAAGTTCAAACAGAAAGACTCATCACATTTGAAGAGCCACCTATAAGGAATGAAGGACTAAGCAACAATGCTATGGAACTTGTTCCACTTGAACCAAACATTCAAATTCAAAATGAACATCAGACTAATTCACGAGTTGCAATTAGACCTAATACAGAAGTCTACGTCAACATGCCTCGTCAAGAGCAAAATAACATTTCAACTAATACTGATACAATTCCTACAATTGATCGAAGTGCTTCTGGCTATTTCATGAACTTTGATACGTTTTCTCTGGATCCAAGCGAGCCGGAAACGACGCCAGCCAAAACACCATTCAAGCAACAAATAAAGAACTTTCTTCACTTTCTAAAAAAGACATACCTGGTATCGCCTTGGATTGAACTCTGGGTAATTTCTGGGATATTGTTTTTTCTCTTCTGGCTTGGCTTAGTACTAACTTTTAGTATGCTTATTAATGGACGCTATCTTCAACAAAGCTCCACAGCCCAAAAGGTCAACATACTACTGAAGCCACATCCATCATCACATCGTGAGCAAAGAGACTTGTCATCAGTGAACATTACAGCAGTTCCTATACCGGATGGTATAGTATGGGACAAGGTTGATTTTAATATATTCGGTCCGACTGAACTTTTAAAAATTAATCATATTTAAAATTTCATTAAGTGATATCATTACCTCAAGTACATTTTCTGATGATTGGGACTGTGAAACAGTTGATAATATGTTGTCTGATTTAGAGAAAACTGCTGCATTTTCTAATAATGAAATGTTAGAGGGTTCTTCAGATTATGACACATTGTACTGTTACCAACATTATGGTCATTATTTCCTGCACAAATCCATTTCACCTAGGAATGTTTTTGAATACCATCAGTGGGAACATTGCCCAACACCACCAAAAAGTAGTTCACAAACGTTTGCACAGAAATTTTCATACTTTTCAGGCTTTAACACCACAGATCCAGCCTCATATTACTACATGGTTGCACCAACATCAGCACTGAAAATTATGTTGACAAACACTAAACAGATTTACTCTGCTTCCTTTTTGGCCCAATTGTCTGAACAGGGTTTCGACCTATGGAAAGACGAAATTGACTTAAAATCAGTTTGGGGTTCAAGAGACTGGCAAGTCCAGGGTACGGAGGCACTATTTAGAGCATGCCTCATTCCACAGCAGATGACCTTTTTAAATGATACTGTGCAACAGACATCCTGTGTTGGACTAGCCAAGAGCAAGGACCTGAACACCCCTAGGTTTCAAACACCGACATATGGGGGGTGGCAGAATTCAACTACAAAAGAAGGGGCAAAAGTGGATGACATCTTAGAGTACAATAGAACAGACCCGAATTGGAAACAGTGGGTGGTTTGGCCCTTAGACACGAATAGCTGTCATAAGCGATTCCTGAACATCACCGAGGGACTCAGTATTCATAGGCCAGACCCACGTTATGTACAGAGAGAACATCCAGGGGTAGTGGCATCCTACAGTGTTGGGAAGTTGTGCCTCGGTTGGCTAGAAACCTCAACACTTGCAGAAGTGAAACAACACTTATCTTTACTCTCTCTTGACATGGATCTTAGGGACTTCTTACTAGGACCCAGGAAAACACGTCAAAAACGTTTCATATATGCAGGCATATATGCTGCCTATAATGAAAACTGGAAGATTTCCCAACTAGAGGCCGCAGAGAGAATACGGGAAATGGACCGTATAAACTTAGAAAAAGCTTTAGCTCTGGTAGATAATGGGTTAACAACTTTGACCTCCAGGATATATTCATTGGGCAACATTGTATCTTCTGCTATCAACATACTGGAACAGGATTTAGCCATATTACAACACGGCCAATCTCAGTTACGTTCTATTATGTTATTGAGCTGGACGCTGCAATCTTTGCGTGCAGGCTTTGTGCCTTGGCGTTTTATAAACAGTACGTCTCTGTTTTCTGACTACAATCTAACAGATACACAGATAGAAATGGCACAAAGGGGAGCTAAATATACAATGCTGCGTATTGAAAAACTGGACAGGCTACCATTCACAGTGGCGGAATCACCATCAACAGAATGGCTAATCCACGGCCAGATCACTCTCCCGGTCACGACCTTTCAGTTTCAGTATTGCCATGAGCACAGGCAGACAGGCAGATATGAGAAATTGGGTAAAGAATACATTAAGGAACCCTGGGAATTACCATATAAATTTCGGTGCGGGAGTGGGGATCGTGAAGTATTCCTGAGTGGTACAAAATGCAGGAACGCTTTAAGCGGCTCTCTCATGTGTCAGGACATTATTTTACACGGAGCTTGTAATGGTTCGGTGGCGAATCTGTCTTGCCACATGAAAGGGACTCCAGCTGCCGTGATAACGCCAGTTTTCGAGTTACTCTCAAATGGGAGCTACTTGATGCT
Organism: Calotriton arnoldi; assembly: GCA_963921515.1. Taxonomy (NCBI): domain Eukaryota; kingdom Metazoa; phylum Chordata; class Amphibia; order Caudata; family Salamandridae; genus Calotriton; species Calotriton arnoldi. The sequence continues at coordinate 1,081,830 of CAWUFW010002282.1, read as the reverse complement.
GAATGATCAAGGTTGCTGTGGCATGCTTCCGGGCATCGCCTATCTGGTCACCATGAACGCCAGGGTTACTTGCTGTATGCAAGTATTGTTTCCCCCAACAAGTACAGTCAGGGAGGCGCCTTTGTGGCCTTCGCTAGAGATATCTTTTATAAAAGTTGACGCTTTGAGCAGAATGAAAGCCATGCTTTTACAGCGAACTGTACCCTTAACCTCCGCTCGAGAGACCTTTGATCTTCAAGTTGCAAGGACCTCGACCGAGATACAAGCACTTATTCGTACAAACTGCCCCTTTTATTTCGTAGAAATGGTGGGTCGTATCTTTAACATGTCTAATACGAGTGGTATTGTACACTTATTTAACCCTTTCCATGCGTCGGACGGCCGGGAGCCGTCCGACGTCACGGTGGGCGTGTGCGTTGTCCTAGCACCCACTCACGGGGGAAGCGCTGGCACTCCCCCCGTGGGCCGCCCCTAAAGCTGCCCCCACCCGCAATCAAAGGGGAAGCCCTTCTGCTTCCCCCCCCCCCCCACCACATCATGTAATGACGTCAGCGCGCCTTGCGCGTTGACATCATTACATGATAACGGACGTGGTGGAAGCCATTTGCTTCCAGTGCGTCCGGCGAGCAAGTGGTGAGTTTGTCCTCTGGGAGGGGGGGGGGAGGGGGGAATTTTAAAAAGGCATCGGAGGAAAGGAAAGTGTTTTCCTTTCCTCCAATGCCTTTTTCAAGCATTCCTGCTGCACAATCGCGCATGGGGCGCGATCGTGCAGCAGGAATGCTTTTTATTTTTAAATTTTTTAAAGGGCCTTTTGTGTCGGGGAGCGGCCCCTTGGGCAAGGGTCACTCCCCTTGGGGGATCCATTTTTCTGTATGGGTCTGCCCCCCTTGTGGGGGGGGCAGATCGAATTAATATTTATTTATAATTAAGTCGCTGTGAGCCCACTAGGCCACCAGGGATTATTATTTCTTTTTAAATATGTTTTTGGGGAGCGGCCCCTTAGGCAAGGGCCCCTCCCCTTTGGGAATCATTTATTGTGGCCGTTTCTGCCCCCCTTGGAGGCAGATCGGCCTTGTTATTCTAGGCCCATCTGCCCCCAAGGGGGGCAGAAGCCATTAGACACCAGGGATTGTTTGAGTTGTTGGGGAGCGGCCCCTTGGGCAAGGGTCGCTCTCCTTTATGGGGTATTTATTGTGGTCGTTTCTGCCCCCTTTGGGGACAGATCGGCCATATGTTTTCAGGCCCATCTGTCCCCTAGGTAGGCAGAAGCCACTATACACCAGGGCTTTTTAACCCCTTCGCTGCTAGGCCTTTTCCCCCCCTGTGCTAAGCCTTTTTTGGCTATTTGGGGTAGTGCGCGCTAGGCCCCTGTAACTTTTTGACCACATAAGGTATCCACGCCAAATTTGCGTCCTTTTTTCTAACATTATGGGGATTGTAAAGGTACCCAGGGTTTGTGGATTCCCCTGGAGGGGACCCAGAAATTAGCCAAAATACAGCAAAATTTTGTTTTTTTGGGGAAAAATGCGAAAAAGGGCTACAGATGAAAGCGTCTTGTTTTTTCCCTGCAAATGGCATCAAAAAGGGGTTGTGGTGCTGAAATCACCATCTTCCCAGCTTTCAGGGACAAGCAGACTTTTGTCAGAAAACCAACTTTTTTACACAGTTTTGGCATTTTTCTGGGACATAGCCTATTTTTGCTATTTTTTCTGCTTTCAACCTCCTTCCAGTTAATGGTAGAAATGGGTATGAAACCAATAATGGATCCTGGAAAGCCATACATTTCTGAAAAGTAGACAAAATTCTGAATTCAGCAAGGGTCATTTGTGTAGATCCTTAAAGTTTTCCTTATAGAAACTAACAGTTAAATAAAGGAAAATTGAAAATTAGTTGAAAAAACAGCCATTTGTGTCAACGATTTCACCTGTAACTTCTTCTAATTATGACAGCTATTTGAAAGCAATATACCATTATATCCGCTGGACCTTTCTGGTTGTGGGGATATATAGGACTTGTAGGTTCACCAACAACCCGACGAACCCAGAGCCAATAACTGAGCAGCATCTTGCAATGGTTTTTTATTATGTACCGGGTATATAGCAATTATTTTGGGAAAATGTATACATGGAAAAATTGTTATGAAAGACACCTATGTATTTCTGAAATGGGAACAAAATGTAGATTTTAGAAACAGTAGATATTTGCACATTTCCGAAATTGGGAGTACCCATACTAGCATGAGAATTATAGGTCATTTTTCAAAATGACTTATTTTTTACACATTGTCTTTCATTTGGAAGGCAGAAATGCATCGAAAGTCAATAGGTAATAACAGTTGCTCTACAATTCTGTGTTACCCTAAGTCTCCCGATAAAAATGGTACCTCACTTGTGTGGGTAGGCCTTGTGCCCACAACAGGAAATGGCTCAAAATGCAACGTGGACGTACCACATTTTCACAATGAAAAATTACCCTTTTTTGCAAAGTGCCTAGCTATAGTTTTTGAACCCTAGCTCTGCGGGCACTTAGGGAAACCTAGCAAACCTATACATTTTTGAAAACTAGACACCCAGGGGAATTCAGGATGGGGTGACTTGACTGGCTCTCACCAGGTTCTGTTACCCAGAATCCCTTGCAAACCTAAAAATTGGCAAAAAACCACATTTTCCTCACTTTTCTGTGGTGGAAAGTTCTGGAATCTGCGTGGATCCACAAAATTCCACCCACCCCGCGTTCCCCAAGGTCTTCCGAAAAAAATGGTACCTCACTTGTGTGGGTAGGCCTAGTGCCCGCGACAGGAAGCAGCGCAAAACGCAACGTGGACGCACCACATTTTCACAGTGAAAAATGCCCCTTTTTTTGCAAAGTGCCTAGCTGTAGTTTTTGAACCCTAGCTCTGCCGGCACTTAGGGAAACCTAGCAAACCTATACATTTTTGAAAAGTAGACACCCAGGGGAATCCAGGATGGGGTGACTTGACTGGCTCTCACCAGGTTCTGCTACCCAGAATCCCTTGCAAACCTAACAAATTGGCAAAATAAACACATTTTCCTCACTTTTCTGTGGTGGAAAGTTCTGGAATCTGCGTGGATCCAAAAAATTCCACATACCCCGCGTTCCCCAAGGTCTTCCGAAAAAAATGGTGCCTCACTCGGGGGGGAGGCCCAAGTACCCGCGACAGGCAAGGGCCCACAACGTATTGAGGCGACCTCAAAATGGCCTATCACAAAACGACCTGGTTTTGCAAGGGGGTCCCATGACGTTTTGGCCCGGGGCTCGGCGGCCACCTAGGGAAACCTACCAAACCCACACATTTCTGAAAAGTAGACACCCGGGGATTCCAGGGAGGTATGGCTTGCGTGGATCCCCCAAAGTTTTCTTACCCAGAATCCCCTGCAAACCTGACATTTTGCTGAAAAATCCCTTTTTTCACACATTTTTGTGTGGTAAAGTTGTGGCATCACGGGGCTGACACAAATTTCCTACCATCCAGCGGCGTTCCCCCAGGTCTCCCGATAAAAATGGTGCCTCACTCGGGTGGGAGGCCCAAGTACCCGCGACAGGCAAGGGCCCACAACGTATTGAGGCGACATCAAAATTGCCTATCACAAAATGTTTTGGGCCCTTGCCTGTCGCGGGTACTTGGGCCGAGTGAGGCACCATTTTTATCGGGAGACCTGGGGGAACGCTGGGTGGTAGGAAATTTGTGTCCCCACCTACCTCCCAGGGGGGTCAGAAAGACTAATCATGCCAAAATGTTTATGGGGGGAGCAAAGGCCCTTGCCCAAGGGGCCGCTCCCCCCTCCCTGGTGCCTAGTGGGTGGATCCCTGCTTGGGGATCGCCCTCCTGGGGCGATCCCCAAGCAGGGATCCACTAGGGAGGGGTACCATTGGAAAGGGGAGATTCTCCCCTTTCCAACGATACCTCTCCTGAGTTTCTACGTGCTCAGGGGGCTGAGATAGCCCCCTGAGCACGTAGAAACTGAAATGAGCCTCTTGGCTCATTTCAGTTTCGGTTTCACTGAAATGACATCAGCGCGACATGCGCGCCGATCGTCATTTCAGGGAAACCAGGAGGGTCTCGGGAGCTGGGAAGCTCTTCCCCAGCTCCCGAGGCTTTAGGGAGAAAGGGAATCCCTCTGGTGCCCGCACCAGAGGGATTTCCGATGCTGGGGGTCATGACGAGCTGGACTCGTCATGAGCACACGACCACTGTGTGCCATGACGAGTCCAGCTCGTCATGAGCATGGAAGGGGTTAAATGTTGGTGTTGGGGAGTGACCCCTTGGGCAAGGGTCGCTCCCCCTTTATGAGGGTGAATTTTTGGGCTGTTTCTGCTCCCTGTGGGGGCAGATCGGCCTTATGCTTTTACGCCCACCTACCACCTTTGCTTGGCTGGTGGATAGAGTGTGGACTAGTGCATTATTTGCATATGTGATTGTAATGTTTTATTTCTCCTTTTTATTCTAGTGCAAAGTTTTTGATTCTTGTTTGCGGTTTCGGCAGTGGTTGAATCTGCAGTTTTGCGTAGTTGCATTTTTTTGGTAAGAAAAACATTTTTGTTGTGTTTACTCCAAATGAGTATTAATGTCATGCATGAATGAATTTTTTGTAAGTGGTGTCATAATAGCAGCATATTTAGTTAGTGTTTTGTGCATGAAATTCTTTGCGATGTGTTTTGCGTTGTCTTATGTGTAATTTTCTTTTTTTTTTTCTTTTTAGTGGGATACGGTTGGTCCTTACTGTGTCTGTGCAGAGTAGGTGGTGGTGAGTCTAGCTGCTTCTGTCAAGTGAGTGGTATAGTGTTGGAGTATATAGGTCTTTGTGATAAAGCTACATTTTGTTTATTTCTTTTTTTACAAAGGGTTTGTTGTTGTTGACTTGTTTGACAAGTTACCTTTATTAGTAAGCAGTATGGCTAGCCGTAGAATTACTGCTCAGCAGGTGGTTGGTATGCTTTTTGAATCTTCCTCGGAGCAGGATTATGAGACTGACAGTGCGTCTAAGGGATCCTCTCCCTTAGGGGAAGATTCAGGCAGTGAGTTTTCTCTCCACATGGAATCATCGGATGATGAAGCTACTCTCAGTGCGGATGAAGTGCCTGTTTTAGAGGAGGACACTGATGTGCCGATGGTGCAAGAGGCATCTGGATTGCAGCCTGGGGCTGTAAGGCTTCCCATTGGAAGTGCTGGACTCTGGGTTGATCCAAACATGGTGCAGCCGGTGTTGCCTGCCTTTAGTGGTGATGCAGGGTGTAGAGTGGATTGTGAATTTGTTTTGCCTATACAGTATTTTCAGTTGATTATGGATGATGTATTTTTGGCTGAGATTGTTGAGCAGACTAATTTGTATGCTGAACAGTTTTTGAGGGACAATAGTGCCAGACTTAGGCCCCGCTCTAGAGCTACCCGGTGGACTCCCACAAATCTGGATGAGATGAAGTTTTTGGGTTTTACTTTTTTGATGGGCTTGATAAGGAAGCCGTCCATGGCTTCATATTGGTCTACCAGTCCCTTGATGGCAATGGCCATATTTCCTGCAATTATGAGTCGTGATCGGTATTTACTTTTGCTTCGGATGCTGCATTTTGTTGATAATGCTTTGGCGTTGCCACAAGATCACCTTGACTGTGACCGTCTTTTTAAGATTCGGCCTGTTCTTGATCACTTTGTGGATCGATATTCAGAGATCTATACTCCAGGGAAAGAAATAGCTGTTGATGAGTCTTTGGTCCTGTTCAAGGGCCGTTTGTTTTTTAGGCAGTACATTCCTAGCAAGAGGGCACATTATGGAATTAAGATGTATATGTTGTCAGAGAGTAGGACAGGATATGTCTATAATTTCCGGGTGTACACTGGTAGGGATTCCACTATTGACCCCCCTGGTTGTCCCTCCACTTTTGGAGTTTGAGAAAATTGTGTGGGATCTTGCTAGAGGACTGTTTAACAGAGGCCACCATTTGTACCTTGATAACTTCTACACTGCTGTGCAATTATTTAAGGAATTGTTCAAAGTGGACACTTTTGCTTGTGGCACAATCCGCTGTAACCATAAAGGTTACCCAAAAGAGCTTGTTTGCAAAAAGCTTCAGAGGGGACAGTGCAGTGCCTTGCGTAGTGAGGAACTGCTAGCTGTGAAATTTGTGGACAGGAGGGATGTGTACATGCTGACTACCATTCATGATGAGAGTACTTCACCTGTGACTGTTTGGGGTCAGGTTGCTGAAGTGCGCAAACCTGTGTGCATTGTAGACTACAATAAGCACATGGGTGGTGTTGATAGAGTAGATCAGAGGTTGGAACCTTACACTGCTGTTCGTAAGGCTTACATTTAGTATAATAAGTTGGCCATCCATCTCTTCAATTTAGCAACTTTCAATGCTTTTGTTGTGTTCAAGGAGTGTTCTCCTGCGTCAAAGATGACTTTTGTTCAGTTTCAGGAGTTTGTGATAGGCAGCATTGTTGTTGTGGAACTGGCAAGTGTTCCTAGAGTTGGAGTGGTGGAGGATGTGGCTAGATTGAAAGATCGCCACTTTCCTGATTTAATTCCTCCCACGCCCAAAAAAAACAATCCCTGTAAGAGATGTAGAGTCTGCTTGCGAAGAGGTATGTGGAAGGAGAGTCGTATGCACTGTGCCGATTGTCCTTCTAATCCTGGGCTGTGTGCGCCCAGATGTTTCAGATTGTATCACACTCAAAAGAGTTTTTGGGAGCAACCGTGAGTCTAATAGTGTACTACCTGGTCTGTATTGTTTTATACAGTTGTTGTTCAGTTTCATGTTTGGCAATAGAATGATATCTTTAGTTACTGCTGTTGTTTTTGTAGTTATAGTTTTGTATCTAATTGCAATTGGTTTGTGTTATCTTTCTTGTTAAAAACAATTTAAAGACGGTGTGAGTGGACTGGCGCTTGGCTGGCGGTGTGCGTGGGCTGGCGCCTGGCTGGCGGTGTGCGTGGACTGGAGCTTGGCTGGCGGTGTGCGTGGACTGGCGCTTGGCTGGCGGTGAGCGTGGACCGGCGCTTGGCTGGCGGTGAGCGTGGACCGGCGCTTGGCTGGCGGTGAGCGTGGACCGGCGCTTGGCTGGCGGTGTGCGTGGACCAGCGCTTGGCTGGCGGTGTGCGTGGACCAGCGCTTGGCTGGCGGTGTGCGTGGACCAGCGCTTGGCTGGCAGTGTGTGGGGACTGGCGCTTGGCTGGCGGTGTGTGGGGCCTGGCGCTTGGCTGGCGGTGTGCGTGGACTGGCGCTTGGCTGGCGGTGTGTGGACTGGCGCTTGGTTAGCGGTGTGCGTGGACTGGCGCTTGGCTGGCGGTGTGCGTGGGCTGGCGCTTGGCTGGCAGTGTGCGTGGGCTGGCGCTTGGCTGGCAGTGTGGGTGGAATGGTGCTTGGCTGGCAGTGTGTGAGTAGTGACTTGCTGCTCGTCATTACACACACTGCTAGTCAAACGCCACTGCAGACACTATGTCAACCACCAGCCGGTGTCATTGCTGTGTCAGTCATGTGGGCGTATGAAAGTGATGGGCCCTTGAATGGCGCGGTCTGTTGATGTGAATGTTGTAATGTGCTGGGCCCGCGGCTGGCGGTGTGAATGGTCTTAAGTGTCACGTATGAAAGGTGTGTGAATGGCCTGTAAAGAGGTTGGTGCCTTGCCGTGGCTTTACAGCTCACGAGCTGTGAGTCATTGGTTCAGGTTTTTAACCTTTTAAATATTAACAGTGCATTTCGTTTTTGTGAAATCTCTTGTTAATAGAATTTTATGCTCTGAACCTTCACTCACCCTCGTGCCAACTCCAACCAGTATGTGTGAGTACTTAAGGAATTGTTCATTTTGAAGGAATATTTGTCTTTTTTGTCTCTCTCTGACAGGGTGTACATTGTCTCCATATTGTCTGTGAATGTGAGTGTTGTAATGTGCTGGGGCCGCAGTTGGTGGTGTGAAAGTGTGTGTCAAATATGAGAGGTGTGTGAATGGCCTGTAAAAAGGTTGGTGCCTTGCCGTGGCTTTACAGCTCACGAGCTGCGAGTCATTGGTTCTGGTTTTTAACCTTTTAATTATTGACAGTGCATTTCGTTTATGTGAAATCTCCTGTTAATAAAATATACATTTTGAACCTTTCACTCACCCTCGTGCCAAATCCAACCAGTATGTGTGTGTACTTGAGGAACAGGTGGATAGGCAGTCATATTTGTCTCATTTGTCTGTCTGTGCTAAGGTGTAGTCTGTCTCTAGGGAACATTTACCAACTTTACATATTTCTGCAAAGTAAAAAAAAAAATGGGGAGTGCTGGGTGATGTGCCTCTCATGGATTCCAACATGTTTTTTTACTCACGCCAAGCACACCTCAAAATTTGACTATAGTCACTCATTTTCCTTGCATTACTGTGTCATAATATTCTGTTGTCAGAAAAACCACAATTTGAAGCCTATTGAGGCGACATTAAAATTACCTATCGCAAAACAACCTGGTTTTGCAAGGGGGGTCCCATGAGTTTTTGGCTCCGGGCTCGGCGGCTGTTGGACTTGGCCCGGCTTGCAGGGTCATCCCGAAACTTTTTGCCTTCCCCCTAGTTGTTCCTAATATAGAATTGGTGGTTTGAAATGAGACACAATAAATATGTATGTTTGGAGGTTGAACTAGAGATAATACATGCTGCGCAATGGTGTACGCAGGTTTATTTTTCAATGTTTTAGAAATGTCACTTTTAGAAGTCACCATTTCTGTCTGCTTTGTGCCTGCCTGAAGTGGGTTGCAGGTCTAGTGCTCGAAGTGACCAAGGCTGGCTCTGCCCCCTGGGGTGTGCCAGTCTCACACACCCCCAGCTCTTGGCGGGAAGTCTGGCAGACAGGGTGCTCTACACCTCCCCCAAAACCAGTTGGGACCGGATTACCAGACAACCTTCTAGAAGGTTCTAGCCCTTTCTGGTAGGTGGGGTGAGGGGGTATATATAGGGGGGCTGGGCCTCCATGTGACTAACGGAACGTGGACTTTGATTGAGAGGGGACACTCTGCCAGGAGGTACCGCCGCAAGGGCCTGTGTGCTGGCCCCTGTGCCCATCTGCTGTCCACAGGGCCAGTGAGCCTTTGCTGGAGTGAAGACTGCTATGCCAGGAGGAGTGCCGCATTACGGGGGTTGACTGTTCCTAGGAACTGCTGTCCTGTCTTGATAAGTGCCCACTGCCTGCTGATCTAGCCCAGTATTGCCTGTCTGCTCTCCTGCCCTAGCGCCTCGTGAGCGCTACAACTTGATTCTGCATTCCTGGACTTAGCGCTACACCTTTATCCCTGCCCAAGAATCTTACTGCCCAGGAGTGAGAAAGAGCTGGTATCTGCAGCGCTGGGCTGCCCGTGCGCTGCGAGGGGATCCCGGCGTGTGGGATTCCCCCCCTTGCCTGCTTGCCTTCGCGGGAGCCCACCCCACGTTTATGCGCACCTTGGCATCCTTGAGTTAAGCGGGAGCCCACCCCGCGTGCTGCCCGGGACCTGAATGGGCTGGGGAGCGCTTAGAAGTAGAGCGCTGCCCGGGAGAACGGCCTAAGTAAAGATACAGCGGGAGCCTACCCCACGCTTTACTGACTTTAGCAGGTGCCCACCACGCATTGGCGATATTTTGGAAGGCGGGTGCCTACCCCGCGTGTGTGCCGCGCTTTGCTTATTTACAGTAAGCGGGAGCCTATCCCGCACTTGTGGTCCTTCGCGGGTGCCCACCCCGCTGTCTACAATTGCCCGGAATCACCGCCGCAACCCGGGCCAAGTACGCAAAGAGGGCCGCCGCTCTGCCTGCGGCGACCCGGAAGCCTAAGCCTGGTGGTGGGCGGGGCCTGGAGGCCGTTGCTGGAGCCTCGCGGGCTCCCACCTAAGTCCCGGGTCCCAGGAGGAGGGCCCAGGTGAAGTCAGGAGAGGCGCCAGTAACGTCGACCTTCAGGCGGGAGCCCGCCCCGCCTCCTGGAGTCCAGCGGCTGCTGCCGGAGACGGAGACCGGAGGAAGCAGTCTAGAGAGGTCCCGGCAGAGCAGGGGACGGTCGAGGCCCATACCGGTGCCTGTCCCCTGCCGGAAGGAGTCCCGGTGAGTGGGGCCTTTGGAGGAGTTGTGGGTGGAGAGGGCAACGGGGCACATGGTCGGTGCTCGCCTCCCCCCTGTGCCGCTCTGAGGGCACCGGTGTGCCCGCGCTGATTTTACAGCTGCCCCGTCTGACAGCGGGCAGCTGCAACGTTGAGGGACACTGTTAATTTCAGGAGTCCCAGAGTTGGGCTCCCACTTGCCCAGTGGTGCCAGTACTCGGTTGGGACACCCAGCGGCATCGCAGTTGCGGCCGCTGCAACGTTGGAACAAGTTTTCCTTTAGAGTCCCGACGGGCCCCCCCCCCACGTGACAGTACTGATTTACCTGGCGCAGTTGCCCCGCCAGACAGTGGGCAGCTGCCACGATTGGGGCCAATTCTGAGGTTCAGAGTCCCAGAGAGGGGGCTCTCCAGGCGCAGTGGCGCCAAGGACCAATCGGCAGCGTCGGGGGCACTGATTTTAGGAATTTCCGTGGTGCCCTACTGATTGGTGGCATAAGGTATTCCTATGCCTAATGTAATGATGCCCAACGCTTACCTATTTTGTGTGCATAGGGTACCCGATACTCACAGTTAATGGGGGTTATGCCTATTTTTATGCATAAGGTGTCTGTATGCCTACGGTGTTGCTCATACTTTGATTTATGCTAATAAGGTATGCCCTATGCTCCCATGTTTAGGTGTAATATGACTACACTGCTGGTGTCCTGCATAATGTGTTTCCATGCCTGACCTACTAGGGCTATGCCTACTGTCATGTGCTTATGCCATAGGCCATGCACAGATGTTTTCATTCTAGGCCCACTGTTGAGGTTTAGGCCTAATGTTATGCAGAATATGTTTTGTTTACTGCTGATGGGGGTATATTGTATTTGATGACGCCAAATGCCTTTATGCCCAATGCGACGCATGCTGATAAAATGCGTTTCAGAGCCGAGGGGTTTCCATGCCTACTGTTATGCCTAAGGGGTTGTGATGCCTAGACGATGCTGTTATGGTTATGCATAATGTGTTCTTGTTATCCTAAGGATGCGTTCATTCTATGCCTGGGCTCATGCATTTATGCTAATGGGGTATGCCTAAAGGGATTCATGCCAATGTACTGAGCAGAGTTCAGTCATTCACTAGCAGGTACAGACTGATTACGTTTATTATCGCTTATGGACTTTCATTTATTCTTTGCAACCTGTGCTTGTGATGATTCTGGCAGCGGCCCGATTGGCCCCGTCTTGTAAATAGTCCCCCTGTGAATTGTTACCCGGTGCCGGCTGGCACGGTAGATATGTACTTGTGTCTGCATTCTGATGTGTTTTTATAATACACAAGTTATTTCCATGCAACCTGGTGTGGAGTCTCTTTTGTAGTGTGCCTAGTGTGTCGCCTGTGACAGTGTGCTGCGCAGATGCTTTACACAATGCTCCGGAGTTTAGCCTACCCACTCCGCACCACGCTACCCCGTTTCTAACAGCGGCCATCTAGGGAAACCTACCACAACCACACATTTCTGAAAACTAGACACCCGGGGGAGTCCAGCAAGGTATGGCTTGCGTGGGTCCCCCAACGTTTTCCTACCCAGAATCCCCTGCAAACCTCAAATTTAGCTGAAAAAAATCACTTTTTTCTCAAATTTCTGTGTGGGAAAGTTCTGGAATCTGCGTGGATCCACAAATGTCCTCCCACCCAGCGGTCCCCCAGGTCCTCCGATAAAAATGGTACCTCACTTGTGTGGGTAGGCATAGTGGCTGCAACAGGAAATGGCCCAAATCATACTGTGGAGACTTCAAAATTACCTATCACAAACCTACCTGGTTTTAGGGGGGGGCACCTGGGGTTTTGGCCCCGGGCTCGCCGCCATCTAGGGAAACCTAGTAAACCCACACATTTCTGAAAACTAGACACCCTGGGGAGTCCAATGAGGTATGGCTTGCGTGGATCCCCCAACGTTTCCCTACCCAGAATGCCCTGCAAACCTCAAATTTAGCTGAAGAAAACACATTTTCCACATATTGTTGGGTGGAATCACCGTGCCGGCACAAATGTCCTACCTCGCAGCGTTCCACTCAGTCTCCCGAGTAAAATGATACCTGGTGAGAGCCAGTCAAGTCACCCCATCCTGGATTCCCCTGGGTGTCTACTTTTCAAAAATGTATAGGTTTGCTAGGTTTCCATAGGTGCCGGCAGAGCTAGGGTTCAAAATCTACAGCTAGGCACTTTGCAAAAAAAGGGTCTGTTTTCACTGTAAAAATAAAGTGTGTCCAGAATTCGTTTTGAGCCGTTTCCTGTCGTGGGCACTAGGCCTACCCACACAAGTGAGGTACCATTTTTATCGGGAGACTTAGGGTAACACAGAATTGTAGAGCAACTGTTATTACCTATTGACTTTCGATGCATTTCTGCCTTCCAAAAGAAAGACAATGTGTAAAAAAGAAGTCTCATGCTAGTATGGGTACTCACAATTTCGGAAATGTGCAAATATCTACTGTTTCTAAACTCTATATTTTGTTCCAATTTCAGAAATACATAGGTGTCTTTCATACCGATTTTTCCATGTACATATTTTTCCAAATGAATTGCTATATACCCGGTACATAATGAAAAACCATTGCAAGACGCTGCTCAGTTATTGGCTCTGGGTTCGTCGGGTTCTTGGTGAACCTACAAGTCCTATATATCCCCACAACCAGAAAGGTCCAGCGGATGTAACGGTATATTGCGTTCAAACAGCTGTCACAATTAGAAGAAGTTACAGGTGAAAACGTTGGCACAAATGGCTGTTTTTTTCAACTAATTTTCAATTTATCCTATATTTAACTGTTTGATTTACACAAATGACCCCTTGCTGAATTCAGAATTTTGTCCACTTTTCTAAAATGTATAGCTTTTCAGGTTCCATTATTGCTTTCATACCCATTTCTACCATTAACTGGATGAAGGTTGAAGGTTGAAAGCACAAAAAATAGCAAAAGTAGGCTATATCCCAGTAAAATGCCAAAACTGTGTAAAAAATGTTGGTTTTCTGACAAAAGTCTGTCAGTCCCTAAAAGCTGGGAAAATGGTGATTTCAGCCGCACAAACCCTTTGTTGATACCATTTGCAGGGGAAAAAACTGACGCTTTCATTTGCAGCACTTTTTTCCCATTTGTCCCCCAAAAAACAAAGTTTAGCTGTATTTTGCCTAATTTCTGGGTCCCCTCCAGGGGAATCCACAAACACTGGGTACCTTTAGAATCCCCATGATGTTGGAAGAAAAGGACGCAAATTTGGCGTGGATACCTTATGTGGTCAAAAAGTTACAGGGGCCTAAGCGCGAACTACCCCAAATAGCCAAAAAAAGGCTTAGCACAGGGGGGAAAAGGACTAGCAGCGAAGGGGTTAAGACCATAGGGTCAGGTTTTCTAAGCACCTTCCAAACAGTCCTCAGAGATATCCCAAATTTTATACACTCCGTATTTGGAAGCATCTTTGGAGGTTTACCTCTGATATTGCTTTTAATAGCTGGAATCCTGATCGTGATTTTCCTGATACGCAATGGACGGCCCAAACACGAACGAAATGGCGAAAGCTCTTCTGGAACGTAGATACCGTGAGCGCATGGTACAACATCTGGGCGCGCCTTGCCTACGAGAACTGAGTGCTTCTTGGTTCTTATCATTTAGACCAGTCTGGATAGACTGCATCTTACCTGTTCTTCGATGCCTGTTTTGCAGTGAAGAATGCGTGTTGGACATCTGTCTGACACTCTAGTCAGAAACGCCTGCGGACTTGAACACGAGGCTGGAACCGCTGAGGTCCCATGCTCGGCTGTGTCCCCAGCGCATTCCTATCCTGACGACTGCATTCCTTGAAAACCCGCAGGTGCCTTTATCAACCAGGGTGAGCATCAGCTCAGCCACCACTAGCGCTGACACCAGCACAAGTGCTACAACTAGTACTACGGGCACCGAGGTATCGACTACAGCACCGGCTGCCGATATGCCAACTATGGGCAGTACTGAATTTCATCTGTGCTCCATCGACATACTGTGTGAAATATTACAATTCCCGTCCCCTACAGCAAGTGACTGTGATGTTGCGTCTCCCAGCCAGGACATTTAATCTTCAATTGGCTCATAATGTGCTGGGAAAGAATTCGGAGTTTCCTTTTTCATTTCAACTCTGATTCAATTTGGAACATTTCCTACTAAATTGACACTATCGCTAGAGAAAGCACGGCCTTCTAAATAGCTTGTAAAGTTTTAAATTCTATGAAGGGACTAAGCTAGACCTTTAGCTTGAATACAAATTCAAAAACTGACTACACATTTTTTCCCCTTTTATAAATGTTTTTAAATATGCTTTTAGAGTTTTAAAAATATTTTTATATGGCTCACTGACAATTATATGCGCTACCACCTAGTATGACTTAGTAGTTTTGCTGTCATTGTTTATTATTGTTGACTATTAAGAGGAGTGGGTGTTATGTTTCATATAGATGCCCTAATATAGGCATAGTTTGAGATGCCCTAATATAGGCATAATCTTTCACCTACATTAGTTCCCTATTCTCCACAATAACGGGCGCTGAGGGCTGAACCTTATCTAGACTGTGGTTTGGGTACAGAAGGAGGGTTTTTCCCGAACAATGGCCTTCTATACCATCTTCGATGTGCTCATCCAGTATGATTAAATATTCATAAGAGTTCTAGGAAACCAGGCAAGGGCTAGGATCCACCTGCATAAACATCTACGTAACCGGTTCATCCCATACGTCATCTTCATACCCAACAATGGCTAACACAAGACACAAGGGACAAAGGGACTCTATACTTTTCTGTATAAATACAGCACCTCTTGCTATCAGTAGTTAGAGGGAACCGAGACTTCCAGGCAGTCACACTGACCAGAGACGCTGAGGCTCCTGCATGCAGTCGCTCCAGCTGACAGTGGTCTAATTATCCCTGGCGGGGTGTCCAACTCGAGACCAGGACGAGGTCCCACACTCTCATTATTCAGGTAATGGGGTTTGACTAAATCCTAGCAGGATTCTTGGCTTCTTTCGCACCTACTCACATGCTAGGTACACTTAGATACATCTAGACAGGCATCGTAGGAATATGCGCTTTATTTTATAAATGCATTTTATATTCATGTATATGTTCATGACTATTGCAAAATGGTAGAACTGTACTATCCTTTCTTATTCACTGTAGTGCTGATCATATATCTCTGCTACTGTTTAACAGTTGTCGCAGCACATATATTTTATACTAGAAGAACTGTGCAATAAATTCTTATTGTAAACGCTCGACTGTTTCTTCTGTGTAACTCTCTGAGACCAAATGAGCAAGCACGAGTGACTGAGCGAAAAGTAGTACATTGTTTCCACGAGTCTGAGGAATCAGGGTTGTCGTGTTCTGAGGTTGCCAAAAACGAATCTCTCAGATAAAAAGGAGATTCTAGTGGCACTATGAGCTAGCTAAGGCAAACAGGCTAACATACGCGGTGGGGGTGCACAGAATCAGTCTACCACCAGGCCCAGAGTGTATGTTATCCAAAAGCGCAGGTCCTGCAGGGGTACTATAGGAACTACACTACAGTACCACAACAAGAATTCAACTGAATTGACAATATATCAGTAGGTGGCTGCTCCAACCGCCACGCACTTGCCAGCGGCATCAAGCCACTTGCTTTCCTTGTCCAGTGGCTTGTGCAGAGGCACACTTCCATACTTTCTGTACCACCTAAGAATCGGGGGGGACCAGGCTAAGGATGAAGCTCTAAACTTCTCGACCCGTGGTGTGACCACCTTCACCTTAAAAGGCTCTTTGAAGATTAGCATGACTTTGAGCACAGGGAAGGATGTATAGAGGTCATCTGTACGGTCGACATTTTAATCGTCCCATGGAGTTTTCCCAGTCCCTGGTCCTAGATGCTGGTCACAGAGTGCACAGACTTGTCCACTGCCTCTGGGGTTCATGGTGGGGGAGGATAGTACGACTGTCGTTTTCTCCTTCACAGGGGCATGCAGGCTTTAAGGGCAGTGTTATGGCCCTAGTGAAGGGGGTCCCAAAGGACCCTCTTCAGCTCTCAGGCCCTAGGTACCCAGGCTACTAGGGACTTACAGGGGGCAGAAGTACCAATTGGGAGTTTGTTTGTAGGGATGGAGCACTGGCACAGGGCACATGGTTGGCAGGGACCCTGTGCACTACATTTGAAACCACATGAAAACCAGTCAAAACGTGGGGGGCTAACCATGCAAAAGAGGCACTTTCTCACACCTGGAGAAAAAATTATAAAACATATCATTAATTCAGACAACTTTTTGATCTTGCTGGCAAACTCATTAAATAATGGCTTAAAGTTAGAGAAGAAACACGTGTTCAATTTCTAACAAGTGTAAACGATTCAGAGGCTATTCAATGTATGCTTGCAACTGCTTCAAAGCATTAAATCAACTGGCATCGAACCCAAAGTGGAGTAAAAGTAAATGAAATTGATGAAGCATAAATATAGTATTATCCCAAAAGATAAAACTTTTTGGATTCTAACAATACACAAAAAAGGTGGAGGGTGGTTTATAGAAATTCAATGAACATAGGGAAGGGACTAGGAAGACGTGAATCTGGGAGGTGATACGAAATAAGAAAAAGATGGTGGCAATGGCTAGGAGGTTAAAATGACAGCTGGTGCTACATCTGGTAAGGACAAAGCCATAATAAGAAGAAGGCCAACAAAGATGAATTCTATGTATATGTTACGAATCAGGAATTTCTCAAGAGTTGAAACTGACAAGATACAATGATGGAGAACATAGCATACTACGTATTTAAAGGGAAATCAAAAATGCAATCTTCTGTTTTGCTGCAACTAGCTATGTAGACAGATGATGCATAACAATGTTTCCGTCAATTCAACAGAATGATGCAAACAGTTAGGTGAAACCATAAGAGAGCAATAGGGCAGATCTATATTTCAAAGCTTTATGAAACGTAAATGTTTTCTTTACACAAACCTAACTTGTAATGCACATGGTAGTTTAGAAATGAAAGAAAGTGATTTACCTTGTAAAATTGCTGTTCTTTCAAAAATGCTCTCCTCTCGACTACAAAAGAAAAAGCGAAATATTAGTAGCAGAGCTTAGCAATAAGTACACATACATATCTTCACACTAAGTACATACAAAAGTTGCTCACTGGCAATAGTGTCATCTCGAAGGTAAAAAAATGTTTACCCGTAACATGGGTTTGTCTAATCACATTATGGAATGGCCTTTAGGGAGAGGCAATGCGGCTGTGTCTGAGTGTTTCCAAAGCTGAGATTAATAAACGTACCCAACACTAGCTTCAGTACTCAGATGCACAGATTTTCTAATATAATCAACCTTTAGGCACCATAGCACTTAGTTAAAGAGCAAAAAGCTGCTTAAAAAAAAATGAGACTATGTATAATTTAGCACATGGGGTTGGAGGAAGGGCGTGTATAATGTAAGAGAGCCCATCGCCTAGAAATAATCGAGTCACCATTAAAGATAGTTTTATCCTACTCTCTAGCGAGACGCTTGACCCCGACCCTCTTCTCAACCTGTAGGTAGATTCCACTGATCAGAACAGAGACAGAATGAAAGGGCAGTATCGTACAATTTAAGCAAAAGTGGTGTATAATAACACCACATGGCAAAAAAACACTGGACAATCCATCTTCTCCTTCCCCACAATCAAATTCGTTTTCTTTATGTTCTTTTTCAGGCATCTCACTTGTGTAGCACAAAGGCAGCGTTAAACGCACATTCATTTTATGCCAAAGACTATACCAGAGTACAGAGGTTTTCAGAATTTTTTTTTTTTTTAAACTTCAGGCTATTTTTGTAAATAATATCTAATTGGTCCTCGTTTTTCTACCGTTTCTAAACATGTGCAGTCTCAATTTCCCAGAAATATAAGATACATTCACAATCATCACCAGTGTGCACTTAATCATTCCCCCCATCTGAGTATCCCGATTTTTTTATATTTTTTTACATAAAGACCTTTTGGTTTTTGCCTCTGTACAGAATGTTTAAATACTGGTCAGTCCCAGTCCTGAGGTGACCCATTAATTTAGTATGGGCCTGAAAGTGCAGACATATCTTTTGAGGGACACTCATCAAGACAGCATCTTTCTTTCTCCCTGTTTTGTGCTGACATATTTCTGAAGACTTTTCAGTAGTAAACTACCACAATTTACAGGCTAAAATGAAATAACACTTACTTGGGCATAAATATGCTTTGTGTGTGTGGAGTAAGAGTCTTTATTAAACTATGTTCCAATTTTTTACCTTTAATGAAATGTTTTCGGACACAAGGACTTGTTCAACTATACAAAAATAATACCAGCACCTTGGCTCCGAGTTTATCTTGATTTCCATAGGTGGTATCATTTAAGTAATTTTATAGGTAAAAAGGAAAAGTGTAACCAGCTCAATTCAGTGGATGGTTGCAGCTGCATTTATAAAATAATTTGCATAGCAAATGTTTGCTAAACAATTGACAATTTGGGGTCCTTCTCTTATGCGATGGATTCTTAGAAATAAGGCTTTTTCCCAGACCTTTCCACTAGCATGTATTGGTTCACCCATGTGAGCAGCTGATTGCACCTCCCCTTTAGAGATCCAGCAGAAGCTTTTGACAGATATGGGTGACAATATGGTTTGAGTAGTCAGAATAAAAAAAAAATGAAGAGCTAAAGGGTTGAGAAGTTTACTGAATTACTGTGAAACTCCTCAGAATTGAAAATATTCAACTTGAACAAAAAAACAGAAAGATTAAGCCTGTTTGCATTTCTGATTGCACAGTTTGCAAAGATTTAAAACTGCCTTTCATATTAAAAAATATGAATGAATATGAGTACTTATTTATAAAGCGAAATGTTCACCAATGGGCATCATGGTGCTAAGAGAGGGAAAAGCAGAAAAGGAGAAATAGTGTCAAGTTAGGCAAATAGGTAAGTTTAAAAAAAAAAAACAGAATGTATTGTGGTTCTCAATAGTATGTAAATAAGGAGGCTGTTTCCAAGCCATGGCCGCTAAGACAGAAAACCACGTCTCCCATGCACATTCATCTAAAGCGTGGAACTGCCACAAGAATCTTAGAAGAAGCATACCATCTCACGCTTTGTGCTCTTCCAATATGAGCTCGGATTGCTGGAGGCCCTAGTCCAAACATAGCTTTGTGAACTAGGCAATGTGCCAGGCCAGTGTAACCTTTCTCAATATTCGACGATGTGGTCAAATTCACGGAGACCACAAGCTATTCTGATAAATCAATTCTAGACAAGCGTGAGGTAGCTACCACAATGGGCATAAACTCAGGAGAAATTACTCTAGCTTTTTCTCAAGAGCTTAACATAAAAAGAGCTTGAGGACAGAGTAGCATTAATTTGGATTTCACAGGATAATTTCTCATCCAATTTGAAACCCTAATTACATCTATGGGCATGCTGGTGGGGATGAATCCCATACATGAGGCCTACAGATCTGTGGTCCAAGGCGATCAAGGGCTGCAGATCATCATTTCAGTCTTATCAACTTCGAGTTTGTTTGCAGGCGATCATCCAAGATTAAACAACAATTAGGCAAGGTTTTAAAATATCCTCCAGATCATGGAAAGGTTTGCCATAACAGAACAATTGAGTATCATCTGCATAAGATACGCGATCAAGACCTAAAGACTGTATCAAGTGAATCAGCAGTTGGATACAGATGTTGAAAAGAATCGGAGAAAAGGACGATCCTCAAAGGGCCCCAAAAATAACTTGTCTCCTTTTAAATCTGAAGGAACAGAGTTTCCAAGCCCAACTGCAGGCGTGCAGTAAGGAATCAAACCAGCTCAAGGGAGGGCCGCTCATCCAAATGGCCTACAAACGCTCAACCATAATTGAATGATCAATCGTGTTGAATACCGCAGAGAGGTCGAATAGGAGAAGACACGCGGGGAAGCCCTGGTCAAGGTTTAGTCTACGATCATTAAGAAAGGAGGCTAAGGCGGTTTCTGTTCCCATGCCTGGCCTAAAGCCCATCTAGGATACATTCAAAAATGTAAGATTATAACTTTCTAAATAATCTAACAGCTATCTCGCTAGATATTTCACCCTAATTTGGGCAAGCAATGGGAGCAACGAAATGAGTCTGTAATTGAAAGGGAGAACAGTATCCAAGTGAAGTTTTTTCAAAAGGTTTCACTATGCTTTCTTTCAATAGCCTGGTGACATTCCGGAAAGGAAAAAGATTTAATATGTCAGTTATTGCTGGGGAGACAGTGTCCACCAGCTTGTGTAATCTTTTTGTGGGTAAAACATCATTGGGGACGAAGAGTTGATGGACAAAAGAAATTTACAAGTATTCGTTTTGCAATAGCTGGAATAAACTTGGGGAGAGGAGTTGGCCTAACGTCTAGGGCGTTCGACCTCGGACCTGGGGAACTGGGTTCGAGTCTCGGTAATGACGCTGAACATCCTGTGATTCTGGGCAAATCACTTAATCTCCCCGTGCCTAACAAAAATGAATGTGTGTCCTCATGTAACGTAACTGGTGCTATGTAAAGCGCTCTGATACCCGATTCGGTTCCGGGTCAAGTTCGCGCTATATAAAACTCTGCAAAAAAAAAAAAACTCAATGGGAAGGTCAACTGACTCCAGGCTTTAGAAGGTGGGAGGGACAGCAGTATCATTGAATAAAAGAATACCACTGTAAAATGTCTGAATTTTATCATTAAAATGGTGAACTAACTTGACACAAAATTGTTCAATGGGAGTAAGAGAGTTGGTACAACAATGAGGATTAGACAAAACTTTAAAAAGAGTTTTAGTGGAACTAGAAGCACTGTAATTCAATGAGGAACAGTAAGCAGATTTAGCTTTCCTCAAGCACGCTTTATAAATTATTTAGGGGCATATAATACTCCATTAAATCATTATAAATAATGCACTAGGAAAGTGACATCTTTATAGATCTGTGTGGGAGAGTTTTAAGTTTTATCTACTTGAGAAACTGATAATGTTTGGACCAGATTACTGATTTCTTAAAAAAAATATCCATGGAGGCTCTGAAAAGAGACTTCTAGGCATGAAAAGCTTAAAGAGTGAGCAACTATCTGGTGTCATCAGAACTGTAAAAAGGAAAATCAAGAATTAAAAGTGTCTCACAGAAATAGCCATAAATCTACAAAATATAAGTATTTCAATTGCGGTTTGTTTGTGTTTTACTAAGTAAGAGTTGCCATTTTGAAAGTGGGAGCCTGCATTCCGTGTTCCTATGGCTCATAAGAAGAAGGGGCTTGAAGCTCACTGATATGCATGGTTAAAGTCACGGCAACTAAGATGTATTCCTAGAGTGAAGCTTTAGGTCACAGAAAAACAGATTTAAAGTATTTGTAGATCAGTCAAGAGAGGCCAGATTCAAATCCCAAAAGTAAGGTGGGGTACCTTATAAGACATGATGAAACAGGTGCTGTAGACCCATCAGATGGCATCTCAAGATATTGTTTGTGGTGAGGAAACATTCCCACAATATTTTCCTCTAGGTCACAACATACACAAAAGTCGTGTTTCTGTTGTCCACCTGATTTAACAAGCCGTTTATAGAAGACATGACAATATCTGCTGATCAAATTGATAGTTTGGTATTTTTTGGCAGGTTCCAATAACAGAACTGTAGCCACAATCTTGATGTGCTCTGTGTTTTGGAGGAGAACGTTTTGCCATCATCAGGACATTTATGTTCTAGAAAGGAGAGGCGCAAGCACGTCAGGTAAAAGTAGCTGAAGTTGAGCAATGTCTGGAAAGAGTACAGAATTCTTCCTCCTGCAAGAGGAGGCCAAATGGAAACATACTTCTGCAGCTCAAACCCACAACACTTCCCAAAGACCATTGTAGTGTTGTGCCGACACAACAGTGTTTTCCAGGGGTGGCCCATCATCTGACCTGTGGGTCAATACGCTCGCTAAAAAAGGGTAGGTCTTTGCAAGTTTGGAGTTAAAAAGAGTGGCAACAAATCTGATCTTATAGGAAGAGATTACACAGTTTTTATGGTTCTCAGCAAGAACCCAAGAGGTAAGAGTCCGGAGGGTAAATGACCAGCTGAACTATGCTACCTAATTGGATGAAGCAATGATTAGATAATTATTCAGGTTTGATACCTATGGATCCTCTGCAACCACAGTAAGCAAGCAGAGGTAAAGATGTTGGTGAAAACTCAGGGAGTTGTATTTAGTTTATAGGATCGAGTCCAATAATAATAATACAGCTGTCCAACTCTGAAATCGAGCTACCTCATATTCTAAGTCGGTACAAGGGAACGTATCCTGGAGGCCAACCTAACAGAAGCCTACAGGCCTTGGATCGTTATTATCTCAACAAGTTCCTCCCACTGAATGAATTCGAGAACTAGGATGAAGTGAAGCTCTCCACCCACTTCAATTGAAGAGAAGTATTAGCAGTAAGAGCCATTACCGCTTTCTGAAGGGGGAAGAATCGCTGCAACCTTACTTACCTCTTTATGACACTTCAACTAAAGAACAGGTGGCCTGGGTTTTGGCTAACAAAAGAGAAGGCTAAAGATGAGGAAAATGAGAACAATGTAAAAAAAGCAGAGAACAAATGTGGGCTGGAGCCCCTCATAGGAAGTCTCTGGCTATAAGAAGAGCATTTCTAGATTGACGCCATTAGGTGGAAAAATAGGAAGTGGTATGGGAGCCCATACGAATCATAGAACAGAACATGCCCAACAATGAAATATTCTAAAATTTGCAGTACAGAGCGCACAAGACTCTGCTTAACAGAAACTGATGCAGTGCAGTCACTCAGTGGTGTGGCATGCAGAGACTAAGAAGTAAACGTTTAACAGATTTGAGACTGAAATTAAGGGAGGCTATAACATAGCTAAAATGACTCAGTAAGCACTCACTTGACCCACTCAAGTGTACATTCTTCCATTTACCTCTAGACAGTGGTGTATATATAGGAGATCTGGTTTGACTGTCAGGTTTGAAGCTAAATAAAGCTATTTCAACACAGATTTATTCAGCCGGATGGGTATGGTACTTTCCCTCTGGTGAAAGTGTGTCTTTCTTGGTAGAGCTTCTGTAAGCACTGCAGAAGTATTACAAGCGATATGTGACACACACATGCCTGTTAAATAACATTTGGCCTCCCTTTCAAGGATCAAAGTTTGCTACACGTAATTACCCTTTTCTTTTCATCATGGGAACTTCACGGACATTCATGAAAACTTAAATTAATAGCAATCTCATCTCCTCACTTCTTAGTAAGAAACTTAATAAGCAGAAATAAAGCAGAGGTAGACTGACGTATTTAATTATAACTAGCCCCAAAAAGGTTTTGCTAAGACCCTTGGCCCACTGAGTGTGTATGGTGGAGTCAGGCTAGGAAGCATTAAAACGTGCAAAGGTAAGGACTGCTCTCCAAGTAGCTGCTCTACAAAACGTAGCAATATGGATGTACCTAAAAAACCTGCAACTGCTACTTTTCCCCCTACGGGACAAAGCCCAAGACATTTGGCTTGATACTGGTAGCAAAGTTATTATAAAGTAAATAAAATCAGTGGGATGTAAATTGCTTGGATGTTGCCATACATCTACAGAGGGGGGCAAAATTGCTTGGATTTTAAGAGCTTTTCTGACAAAGTTCAATGGCGTAACACTCTTCACACTTGGGTGCCATGGTATCTTGTTGTCGAGGAGACAAGGTCTGGGGAGAAAGTGGAAAGTAATGTGGTCTGATTAATATGAAAACATGCGATAACCCTCAGGTGAGATGTCAAATGTGTGAAATACTGTCTGGTGCTCATTAGAAAACAGTGGCTGCGGGACTCATGCGTACAGAAGTGGTGGCAACATGAAAGGGTACTAGCCACAAAAGGTGCTGTTGCTATGGCTTTGTACATGAGTTTGAGGAAGGGCACTTTATTTGAGATAATATGATGCTAAGCTCATAATGTGAAAGCGAACATTCTCTTTAGGAGAAAACATTCAAGTGCTTCCATAAAATGCCTTTAATTAATGTTACAGATAACAAAGATCTTGGGTGTTTTCCCCCAGACATCATGACGGCCGAAAAGGGAACTCTTACAGAAGATACTTTGCCAAATACAAGAGGAAGAGCAGTAACCTTTCTTGATAGCACATAAATGGGTCAACATCCCTATCCAAACTCTAGATGCAGGACCACTTCAACTTGATTACATGAGTGATCATATGCAAGCTGGTCTAACATTTAAATGTTCATGAAGCAATATTTCAGGAGTCAATCTGCCAAGTTCAACTACTGTAAATTGCAATGTAAGATTCAGCCTTGTGCTCTAGTCAACATATCTATAACACACTACAAGCTCCCATGTGACTATTTTGATAGACGAAGCAGGTATGTGAACCAACATTGGCTCACCCAATGAAGTGCTATTAAATCAATCTTCTGACTTGTTTGTTTGATAATTACACTTGTTATCAAGGAGACTGATAAAAAAACCATGAAGGAATGTTCCAACACCTTTTGCAAAGTGCATTCTCTTTTCATTTGGGTTCCCAGTTCATGAAATCAAAAGCTTAGTGTAGGAGGCTGGCTTAATATATGGGCACACTTATTAAAGTGCTGCACCTTGCACTAATCCAGCAACCCTTATGGTGATTTTAGAGGTCTTTGATAACCTTTGGCTCTCAAAGGGGTAGCTGTGGAGAGCAGTCCTCAGGCATATCTTGAGGGAGTGTTAAGCAGCTTGTTTTACAAACTTTAATCTGTAGTGTAGGTTAGACGAAAAAGAACCACACAGTGTTTATAAAAATAAGACTATTTATTACACAACACAATCACTAACACATTGGTATATCTCCTACCAAGAGATATCAACACAATAAACAAGAATATTTCAAAATAATCAGGTAAGTAGCACAAATATACGCTGATCTCCAGGGGAGTCCAAACCATTTATTAAGAAAGTGGAATGCGAACTGCAAAGGAGAACGGGACTTAGACACGAAGACTCAATGGAGCTGAGGAAACAACGAACCACTCAACGTAAATACCCAGGAACCCCACTGAAGCTGTGTGCAGAGTGGAAAAACAGTCCCGTGTGCAGAGTGGAAAAACAGTCCCGTGTCCAAAGGAAGTCAATGGAGAAGTTGCTCTTGCAGTTGTAAAGAAGAAGGACCCTTCCCAGAGGACCCCGAAGAAACCCTTTGGTAGACGGAAAGTGGGAGAGCCATCTCACCCGTGGATGGCCTAGGAACCAGGTGACCTGCACCAAGAAGCAGGGTGCATAGGGGTGAAGTGACGTCAGAACCAGCAGTCGACTACAACAGAACACTTCGGAGAAAAGGTCTTTGGAGAAAAGGTCTCTGAAGAAGTCCGGTGGAATTCAAGAGTGTATTCTTGAAGAGGAGAACCTGCAAGCAGAGGGGACAGAGTCTATGCCACTCGGAGGTGACCAGGAGGCACGGAAGCACAATCCCCAACAATATCAAGAGGTTCAGGAGTGAAGACGATGACCTTGTCGCTGCAGCTCTGAGGACCAGGAGATGCTGAGGAAGACCAGGAGCCGTGCACAAGCTGTGCCACGTCAGATGTTGGTGTCCAAGTGGTCGGAGTCCGGCGGGAGCACCAACAAGCCTTGGTAGCCGCAACTAGCATGGAAAGCGGAGAGATGCAAACGTTGGGACCAGCAAGGTCCAAAGGATTCACCGAGTGCAGGAGAGTTAGAGCAGGCCCCGAGCAAGCAGGGGAGCCCACTGAAGCAAAGGAAGGACTGAAGCAAAGGAAGATCCTCAAGAGGACCCACAAGCCGAAGGTACTCACTAAAGATGGAGGCCCACGATGCAAGGACTGCAGAGAGGACGCTCGAGAAGTGAGGTGTTGGAGGCTGGAACTTCTTGTTGCCCGAAGATCTCTGGAGTGCAGAACGTACAAGCCTTGGCAACGGAAACGTTTTTAGGCCTCTAGGGAGCTAAAAACCACCACCTGTGTTGCTGGGCCTCGGGAAGTCCATAGGACGACTGGAGCAGAGACTTTGGTCTTGTCTAAGTAAAATTTCAGCACTCTTTTGGGATCTAATGAGTGTAATGCTCTTTCCGCTGGTGTGGAAGGATTAGGAAGTGGGAGTGAAATCGTCTGATTAATGTGGAAATCAGAAACAACCTTGGGAAGAAAACTCGAATGAGTTGTCATCACTACCCTCATCAAACCATGTAATGCTCTACAGCACACAGAGATTGAATCTCACAGACTCTGCGTGCCGAAGCAATAGCTATTAGAAACACAGTTTTCTAGGTAAGGTGTAAGGATGTCTTATGTATAGGTTCGAAAGGGGGACCCATGAGTTTCCAAAGAATCCCATTCAGTTCCCAAGGAGGAGAGGGAGAACGTACTGGTGGGAACACCTTCAGCCCCTCTAAGAAATCCTTTATCACAGGCATTTGGAAAAAAATGTGTGGGGGACTTTCTGTAAGCAGTAATCGCTACGAGATGCACCAGAATAGAGGAGAATTGTAATATTACATGCTCCTGCCCCAGAATTGGATGAAAGATATTTTGAGCACACCACATGTAAAATCTTTTTCACTTGAAAGTGTATGAGCGTCTGATCGATGGCCTTTTGGCCTCTCTAAAAAAGTCCATGCATTCCTGCGAGAGGCCCAAGTGTCCATACTGGAGGAATTCAGGAGCCATGCTGTCAAGCTTAGCAAGAGAAGGTTGGGGAGGAAAACCTTCCCTCCAAGTCTGTTGAGGAGATCCAATCTGCATGACAACCTCCTGAGTCGTCTTTGATAGGTGGAGGAGATACGGGAACCACCACTGGCGAGGCCATTCCGTAGCTATTGGGATCATTCTGGTCCTGGCTCGGTACAGTTTGTTGAGGACTGTCAAGATCAGTGGAACGGGAGGAAACACGCAAAGAAATGTACCAGGCCAGTTTATCAAAAGGACATGCCCCTTTTTCCTGGTAGTTAGAACCTGGATGCAAAGTCTGGGCATTTTTTGTTGTTTTCGTCTGTAAACAGGTCTATTTGAGGATACCTCCACTCTCAAAATGTCTTGCACGACATCCTTGTGCAGAATCCAGTAGTGCATTTCAGCGAAATTGCAGCTCAGCTAGTCAGTTTGTGTGTTCTGGACTCCTGGCAGGTGAATCGCTGAGATTGTCAACTTTCTGGTGATAAGCCAGTTCCATATGGCCTGCACTTCCATAGATAGGGGGGCAAGTGCCCCCTTGCTTGTTTAGATAGTGCATCGTGGTCATGTTGTCCATTTGGACCAGCAGAGAGCTGGTTTGAATGGATGGATAGAATGACTCGAGGGCCAGATGGACCGCCTGCAGCTCCAGCATGTTGAGGTGCTATTGTTGCTCCTTGTTTGACAACAGGCTCTGCGTCTCCAGAGAACCCATGTGAGCACCCCATTCCTAGAGGGATGCATCTGTGACGATTGTTTGCATAGGAGGGTCCTGGTGGGAAAGGGCATCTACCAGCAGATTTTGGCGGTGAGACCACCATGGTAGCGATTGTCTCGCAGCCTGTGATAGGTTCAGCTTGTCGTCCCAAAGGTCTGAGAAGTGATTCTACTGGTTCTCCAGATTCTGTTGCAAAGGTCTAATGTGCAGCCTGGCATTGGGGATAATGAAAATACACAAGGCCATCAATCCAAGGAGAGACGTTATCTGTTGGCTGGCCAGATGCGTAGAAGATTGTAACACTTCTGAGTGATTGTGGATAGTCTCTCCTACGAAGGGCATACTCTTGCGGATGTGTCCAGGGTTTCACCTAGATAGTGTAGTCTCTGTGTTGGAATCTGAATAGATTTTTTGACATTGACCTCTAGAAGTGGATCTTGTCGGTCGCCTTTCTGGAGATCTGCCTTGCAACTGTCTTGGAGAGAGATGGTCTTCTTGGAGGAAGATGGTTCAAGCCCACGTGATGAACCAGTTTTTCCTCGCTCCTATAAACCATGGAGACAGATTTTCTCTCGGTCTTTTTAAGTTCTCTCTGAGAGATTCTTACAGTGGTGGCACATCTCAGGTAGATGAGTGTGAGGCATACAATGCAGACTGAGTGTGGGTCAGTCTGTGCCTTCTTTTTGCAAGAAGCAGGACACTTAAAAAGGGAAGGCATTTTTTGACAGGAAAAAAAGAGATTTGTTAGAAAAATACTGTTCTTCATTCTAAATGAAGAAAAACGTTGAGTGAGGTGAAGAAAATTATCTTTTGAAAATAATTTTTGGGCAGAAAACCCAAAAAAATAATAATAAATCGGAGAGCTCAGTGCTCCAGGATTCTCACCGAAAAAATAGAACTGAGCTGTCACCTTTGAGGCATGATGGGGTACAGGAGGTCCTGCAGTAAATATTGGCACGGTGCCAGTATTTACTTGTTATGCTTTAAATGCAGCCTATTCGCTAACAATTGTAGGAAGCTGGCTCTCTATATACTATACCAAAGTGAGGTATAGTGTGCACAAAGTCCAGTGGAACCCAAAAGGTAGGCAGAGGTAAAGTTAGATAGCACCTCACTCTCTATTTGTGGTAGTGTGGTCAAGCAGTCATATCAGAGGACAGTGTTAAGCATTTGTTGTACACAGTCAGAAAATGAATTCACACACTCAAAGACCGAACTTCAGACCAATTGTTTTTGTAAAAAAATATTCTTTTAGTTATTTTATTTCCTAGAGCCAAGCAAGCCTAGCACATCTAAGTGATAAGTACTTTGCAGGAAATATATAGTTGAAATACAGTATGGATTGTAATGGTATATGCACTTTGTTTTGACAGAGTATTGTTGCAGAGAAATGCAATGCTTTGTAAATACAGTACATAGACTTGAATGGGCTTTTCAGTAAAATACCAGGTAAGTTACTTTTTAGATTACTTTTCTTACTCAGTGTAGTATACCTGGATACTACACTAGGACATTTCCTGTCAACGGGTAAGTAAAAGCGTTTTTGTTAAAGAGTACAATTTTAAAGAATTTCTTTAGGTTTTCAAACTCCACACTTAGAAACTTGTCCAAGAAAAACAGTCAATGTTATCCTATGGAGGAAAATAGTGTTATCGGTTTTAGGGTAAGTATTCGGTAGTGGGATTTGAGGTTCTGGGGGTAGACTCGTGGGTCCCCCAGGGTCAGGGATGCACTCTCGTTACACCCTCAGTGGCACTAGTTCGGCCGGGTGCAGAGAGCTGAGGCCCATTGTTAATTAATGGGGGGTAGTGGGCCTCCGGTTGGTGCCTGCTGATGAGCAGGCCACTTGGTTGTGGGAGCAAAGCTCCTGGACTTTAGCTCAGGGCACATGGGGAAATAAAGTAGCACCAAAGGTGCACCCTCAGCGGCAATAGGGCGGTCGGGTGCAGGGTGCTGTTTCGACGTCGGGCACCATGTTGTTTGCAATGGGGAACCTCCGGTTTGCAAAGGCACAGCAGGCTTGGGGACGAAGGTCTTCTGGGTGCGACCACCACTTGGAGAGGTAAGATGGGAAGTTATGAAGTTGGGGGTTGGTTAGGCACCGTCGGTTTGGCCACCCAAAGCCGTGGGGCGTTGGGTGCAGGGGTGTCTTTTGGGGTCAGATCTTCTTACCAGGTCCTGGTCGCGGTTGGGGGGGACCTACCGGATTTAGGCTTCAGGCGTCGGCTGGAGGTTTGAGGCAGGTCAGGGGTAGCCAGATCTCGGGTCAGGCTCGCCGGGGGGACCTCCTCGTGGTGTTTGCCCACTCGAGCTCGGGCCGTGGACGGCGGGTGCAGAGTGATGTGTATTCGCGGTGTCAAGCCGGAGTCAGAGGTTGCAGATGAACAAATCCGGTGTTCACGGGAGACACAGACTTTGTGGTTGAAGGCAGGCAGGTCCTCCAGGGTTTTCGAGGTTGCTGGCTGCAGGACACACCAGGATTTCGCAGGAGCAGGTTCAAGGTGGAGACAGGCCGGTAGGGCTGGGGCCAAGTCAGTGGGCGTCTTCCTCTTGTTAGCTTCGGCACAGCTGTTCGGTCCTTCTTTTCTTGTAGTTTCTTCTGGTCTGAGGAAGCAAGGTTCAGGGGTGCCTCTAAATACTAGATTTAGGGGCGTTACAGGTAAGTAAAAGGTTTGGACCAATGGGTCCCTTCCCTGGGGTGGGTACGCCCCCTATTATGGAACCCTCCAGTGGAAGGGGGGGCATAAGCCTTTCCCTGGTTGGCTGAGTCCCCCCATCTGCAAGATGGCGGGGACTGAGAGTTGTGCTTCACCTCGCCTCCCCCACCTGAGGGGTGGAGTTGGCAGAGGTGGGCACACCTCTCTTCCTCACTTGTTTTTCCCGCCGGTTCTCCCGCTCAAAGTGGGGGTCAGAACCAGTGGGGACCAGTTGCTGAAAGCAGCAAGTGGCCTGGGGAAGCTCACAAAGGCGGCAAACCTTTGAAGCTTCCCCTTCGTGTACCCTGCCCATCCTTTGGGAGGAGGCTTGGCACCTTGCCCAGGATGCGCATTGTTTCAGGCCCCCAAGAGCAGCAGGCTCTTCCAGAAACATGTCTGGTGGTGGCAGCTGAAAGCAGCCACTCAGCCTGGACACTAGTGGTAGGTTAGTTTTCAGGGGGCATCTCTAAGATGCCCTCTGTCTGCATTTTTCATTAAATCCCACACTGGCATTAGTGTGGGTTTAATGTGCTAAGAAGTTTGATACAAAACTTCTCAGTTTTCAGTGTAGCCATTATGGTGCTGTGGAGTTTGTAATGACAAACTCCCAGCACCATATACTCTTAATGGCAGCACTGCACTTACAATGTCTAAGAATGGACTTAGACACTGTAGGAGTACAGGGCTCATGCACCTGTACACTCGCCACTGGTATAGTGCACCCAGCTAGAGGGGTGACTGATCTATGCAAGGGCAGTGGGTTGTAGGCATGGCACACAGGGATGTGTGCCATGTCGACTCTTCACTTTGTTCTACACCAAAACATGCAGCCTGCCAAGGCAGTGAGTGAGTGTGAAGGTACAGGACCTCTAAGGGTGGCACAATAAGTGCTGCAGCCCTTCGAGGCCTTTTCTGGTCACAGTGCCCGGGGTACCTGTGGTACCATTTACCAGGGACTGACCTGTGGCCAGAGATTCCAATTGGATTTAGGCTTCAATGCAGTTTTAGGGAAAGAACATAGGCCCTGGGTACCTGATTAGCAGGCCAGGGCACACTCAAAGCACATCAGCAATTCAGCAAAAAGTGGGGGCAACCATGCAGAAAGAGGGCACTTTCTCACCCCCCCACCCCCAAACAAAAAAGGATGAGACTAACCTTCCCCTAGAGAGTCTTCATTTTCTAAGTGGAAGAACCAGGAAAGTCCATCTGCATTGGCACGGGCAGTCCCAGGTCTGTGTTCCACTACAAAGTCCATTCCCTGTAGGTAGATGGACCACCTCAACAGTTTAGGATTTTCACCTTCCATCTGCATTAGACATCCGAGACGTCTGTGATCAGTTTGAACTAGGAAGTGAGTACCAAACAAGTATGGTCTCAGCTTCTTCAGGGACCAAACCACAGCAAAGGCCTCCCTCTCAATGGCACTCCAACGCTGCTCCCTGGGGAGAAGCCTTCTGCTTATAAAAGCAACAGGTTGGTCTTGGCCTTCATTATTGGTCTGGGATAGGACCGCTCCTATCCCTAGCTCAGAGGCATTAGTCTGCACAATGAACTGCTTGGCATAGTCTGGAGCTTTGAGAATTGGTGCTGAGCACATAGCCTCTTTCAGGGTGTCAAAAGCTTTTTGACAACTAACTGTCCAGTTTACCTTCTTGGGCATCTTCTTGGAGGGGAGTTCTGTGAGGGGAGCCGCAATGAACCCATATCCCTTCACAAACCTCCTGTAGTACCCAGTTAAGCCAAGGAATGCCCTGACTTGGGTCTGGGTTGTTGGAGCTGCCCAGTCCAGGATAGCCTGGATCTTGGGCTATAAGGGCTGTACTTGGCCTCCACCAAGAAGGTGGCCCAGGTACACCACAGTTCCCTGCCCTATCTGGCATTTGGATGCCTTGATAGTTAGGCCTGCAGTTTGCAGGGCATTTAAACCCTCCCCAAGGTGGATCAGGTGATCCTGCCAGGTGGAACTAAAGACAGCAATATCATCTAGATAAGCTGCACTAAAGGATTCCAATCCAGCAAGGACTTGATTCACCAACCTCTGGAAGGTGGCAGGGGCATTCTTTAAACCAAAGGGCATAACAGTAAACTGATAATGCCCATCAGGTGTGGAGAATGCAGTCTTTTCTTTTGCTCCTGGTGCCATGCCAATCTGCCAGTACCCTGCAGTTAAGTCAAAGGTACTTAGAAATTTGGCTGCACCTAGTTTATCTATCAATTCATCTGCTTATAAATAAATCCGTATTTGTAAAGCGCGAACTACTCACCCTTACGGGTCTCAAGGCGCTGGGGGCCGTCGTGGAAATTAAGTGAGCTATTGCCCAGAGTCACATGGTGCTGAGCTGCCGCCAGAGCCGGGGATCGAACCGCGAGCCCTGTGCTCCGAAGTCAGCTGCCCTGGCCGCTGCACCACACCTCTCCACTTATAAGATAGGGTGAGCATCTGTCTTGGTGACAGAGTTGAGCCCTCTATAGTCCACACAGAACCTCATTTCTCTCTTTCCACCCTGTGGATGAGGTTTGGGGACTAGGACCACTAGGCTGGCACAGGGGCTCTCAGAGGGTTCAATAACCCATAACTCCAGCATCTTGCTGATTTCAGCTCCGATGCTTTTCTTGACTTGATCAGACTGTCAATAGATTTGGTCTTTGACAGGATAACTGTCACTAGTGTCCTCATCATGGGTATACCAGTTTGTCTGACCAGGGGTCATGGAAAAGAGCTTTGCATACTGCTGCAAGACTTGCTTGCAATCAGTCTGCTGTTGGGCAGAGAGGGTGTCTGAAAAGACAACTCCATCCACTGACCCATCTTTTGGGCTGTAGGAGAGGCGGTCAGGGAGAGGTTCACTCTCTGTCTCCTGATCCTCATCAGTCACCATCAGCATGGCGATGTCAGCCCTGTCATGGAAGAGCTTAAGGTGGTTCACATGGATAACCCTTTTGGGTGTCCTGCTTGGGCCCAGGTCAACCAAGTAGGTGACCTCACTCTACTTTTCTAGGATAGGGTAAGGGCCACCCCATCTGTCCTGGAGTGCCCTTGGTGCCACTGGCTCCAAAACCCACACCTTCTGCCCAGGCTGAAATTCTACCAGTGCAGCTTTTTGGTCATACCAGTTATTTTGAAGCTCCTGGCTGGCCTCAGGATTCTTGGATGCTTTTTCCATGTACTCAGCCATTCTGGACCTTAGGCCAAGCACATAGTCCACAATATCTTGTTTGGGTTCTTGGAGAGGCTTCTCCCAACCCTCTTTTACAAGACAGAGTGGTCCCCTCACAGGATGGCCAAACAGAAGTTCAAAGGGGGAAAACCCTACTCCCTTCTGTGGCACCTCTCTGTAAGTGAAAAGCAAGCATGGTAAGAGGACATCCCATCTCCTTTTGAGTATTTCAGGGAGCCCCACAATAATGCCTTACAATGTCTTGTTGAATCTCTCAACATGGCCATTGGTTTGTGGGTGATAGGGTGTAGTTAAACTTGTATTGCACTCCACACTCTTTCCACATGTGTTTGAGGTAAGCAGACAAAGTTGGAACCTCTGTCTGAAACCACCTTCTTAGGAAACCCTACCCTGGTGAAGACACCAATGAGGGCCTTGGCTACTGCAGGAGCTGTAGTAGTCATAAGGGGAATTGCCTCAGGGTACCTAGTGGCATGATCCACTATCACAAGAATGAATTTGTTTCCTGATGCTGTGGGAGGTTCAAGTGGACCCATGTCCACACCTACCCTTTCAAAGGGAACCCCAACCACTGGTAGTGGAATAACGGGGGCCTTTGGGTGGCTACCTGTCTTGCCACTGGCTTGACAGGTGGCACAGGAGCTGACAAACTCCTTCACCTTCTAAGACATCTGGGGCCAGGAAAAATGGCTAACTAGCCTATCCCAGGTTTTGGTTTGGCCCAGATGCCCAGCTAGAGGGATGTCATGAGCTAAAGTTAAGAGGGACTCTCTGTACTTCTGAGGCACTACCACTCCTAGTGGCTCCAGGGTTGGGGTCTCTGACCTCAGTGTACAGTAGTCCCTCCTCCCAATAAACTCTGTGGGTACCACTGACATCTCCCTATTCCTGTGCAGCAGCTTGCTGCCTCAGACTTTCAAGAGTTGGGCAGTCCTGCTGTCCAAGGCACAGCTCTTCCCTTGAGGGTCCCCCTGGGCCCAAGAGTTCAACCTGGTAAGGGTCAAGCTCCATGGGCTCAGTTCCCTCTGGGGTGTCCAAGTCCTCTCCCTGAGGAGAGGGGTCCTGATCCTTTTGCTGTACCGAAGCTGGTTCCCCAGACTTCTTACCTTTTCTCTTGGAAGGTTGGGCCATACTTTCAGGCTTCAACACTTCTTTTTCACCCTGTTTCCTGCTCTGTGCTCTTGTTTTTACACACACCATCTCAGGGATATCCAGCATTGCTGCATGGGTTTTCAGTTCAACCTCAGCCAGGTCATTGCCAAGCAGACATGCAGCTGGTAGCTTTGGAGAGACCACTACCTGTTTCAAGCCAGTATCCCCTCCCCCCACCCCCCCAGTCTGTCACCATAGCCATTGCCTGGTTAGTGGTAACACTGTCGGCATTGGTGACTGGATAAATTCTCCCAATCAAGTATTGCTCAGGGGAAACCAGTGTATCTCTCACCAAAGAGACACTGGCACCTGTATCCCTCAGAGCTTCTATCCTAGTTCCATTAATCCAAGGGTATTGTAAATACTTCTTTAAGTTGGGTGGTGGCCACACAGCTACAGTGGCAAACTCAACTTCCCCTTCTGAAACTAGAACTGCTTCAGTGTGCAACCCGATTAGCTCTTGGCAAACTGTTGATCCCATCTGGAGACTTGCTACACCAGGAGTAGCTGTAGTAGGACTAGGGGGCTTCTTGTTTGACCAAGTAGCATCTCCAGCTAAGTGTCCCAACTTCTTACAGTTGTTAAACCAGGCCTTTAAAGGATCAAAGTTCTTTCCCCTGTACCTATTATTGGACTGGGTAGAGTTTTGGGACCAACCCCCCTGTGCAGGTTTCCGGGGCCCTTTAGAAGACTCAGGCTTTTTATCTTGGGGATTTCATTACAAGACTGGAGGCTACCATTATGCATTATTCTTTTAATGCAACTTCAAGCAGCCATTTTAAAGTTACAAAGCAAAGCTCTAGAATGTACATATGTTACGATGGCAACAGGAACACACAGATCTGCCTCTTAAATGCGGCTTCGAGCAGATAAGTTGTCTTCTACTTTACTCTCTACCTTTATCGTTATTTACTGCATTTTTCATAATAATTATTATCATCTCTATGCTACGTCATTCGCATACCTCGCACTCGCATTTGCCATTGCGCATAATGCCTTTGTTTTAATGTTAATAATGCTTTCTATGGAATGCTTTTTGTCTTGTTAATGCCCCCCTTTTCTGATGTTAATGACATTAATTTCTTATCTCGTACCTCGCGCTTCCTTTGCGCTCCCTCGTCCTTTCATCGGTTTATGCTTTCCTTCCTTGAATATGTCCCGCTTTCAAACGCGTACGGCTCGGGCCTCGCCACACTCCTAATCACCGCTCTAATTCCCTGCGGCCTCCCTGCGTACGGCTTCCCTCTGTCGACCCACTTCCGCATTAAGGGCTATGCTCGACGCGACCTTCCCTCGCATCTCCAATTTACGGAGTGCGGGTCGCGTCGAGCCCCCATGGTTTCCGGCATCTTCCGGTTCTTCCCCCTTGTGCGTTAGTTACTTGCTTACTTTTACCAAAAAAAAAAAAAAAAAAATGAGAGCGCGCGTTTCGTCCCTACTACCAAGGGCTCTCCCGCATTAGAGGAGGGACCCTTGGCAACGCCCTACATACGCTTCTCCGTTATCTATGTTGCTTAGCAACACTTTCTCCCCAACAGCTGTTCACCGGTTGACACAACGGTTGACACGATGATACGATTACCTTCTTTCTCCATTACCTGGCTCCATTCCCAATTCAACTGACTCCTTTGACCTAAATATAAAAAAAAACAAGCACTGGCATAGCCAATAGGTCTCGCTTTTGGGATCTTCTAAGTGTTTAGCCATGCAACACTTGATGTTGTTTAATGAAGGATATTGTGCTGGATAACTAAACACTTACAATGTCCCAAAGGCGAGACCTATCGGCTATGCATTGGGGCGCCTTTTAAGTGTTTAGGTAGAGCTATTGACTTTGCCAATGTTTCATAGCTGTGCTGTAGAGAAGTGTGGCTGCTGTGCAGCATGCTAAGAAGTTGTAATTAAAAAGTGTAAGAAGCACTGAGTGATGCTGTGCTGGCCCCGCAGAGTGATGCTGTGCTGGCCCCGCAGAGTGATGCTGTGCTGGCCCCGCAGAGTGATGCTGTGCTGGCCCCGCAGAGTGATGCTGTGCTGGCCCCGCAGAGTGATGCTGTGCTGGCCCCGCAGAGTGATGCTGTGGTGGCCCCGCAGAGTGATGCTGTGGTGGCCCCGCAGAGTGATGCTGTGGTGGCCCCGCAGAGTGATGCTGTGCTGGCCCCGCAGAGTGATGCTGTGCTGGCCCCGCAGAGTGATGCTGTGCTGGCCCCGCAGAGTGATGCTGTGCTGGCCCCGCAGAGTGATGCTGTGCTGGCCCCGCAGAGTGATGCTGTGCTGGCCCCGCAGAGTGATGCTGTGCTGGCCCCGCAGAGTGATGCTGTGCTGGCCCCGCAGAGTGATGCTGTGCTGGCCCCGCAGAGTGATGCTGTGCTGGCCCGGCAGAGTGATGCTGTGGTTGCCCCGCAGAGTGATGCTGTGGTGGCCCCGCAGAGTGATGCTGTGGTGGCCCCGCAGAGTGATGCTGTGGTGGCCCCGCAGAGTGATGCTGTGGTGGCCCCGCAGAGTGATGCTGTGGTGGCCCCGCAGAGTGATGCTGTGGTGGCCCCGCAGAGTGATGCTGTGGTGGCCCCGCAGAGTGATGCTGTGGTGGCCCCGCAGAGTGATGCTGTGCTGGCCCCGCAGAGTGATGCTGTGCTGGCCCCGCAGAGTGATGCTGTGCTGGCCCCGCAGAGTGATGCTGTGCTGGCCCCGCAGAGTGATGCTGTGCTGGCCCGCAGAGTGATGCTGTGCTGGCCCCGCAGAGTGATGCTGTGCTGGCCCCGCAGAGTGATGCTGTGCTGGCCCGCAGAGTGATGCTGTGGTGGCCCCGCAGAGTGATGCTGTGGTGGCCCCGCAGAGTGATGCTGTGGTGGCCCCGCAGAGTGATGCTGTGGTGGCCCCGCAGAGTGATGCTGTGGTGGCCCCGCAGAGTGATGCTGTGGTGGCCCCGCAGAGTGATGCTGTGGTGGCCCCGCAGAGTGATGCTGTGGTGGCCCCGCAGAGGGATGCTGTGGTGGCCCCGCAGAGGGATGCTGTGGTGGCCCCGCAGAGGGATGCTGTGGTGGCCCCGCAGAGTGACGCTGTGCTGGCCCCGCAGAGTGACGCTGTGGTGGCCCCGCAGAGTGACGCTGTGGTGGCCCCGCAGAGTGACGCTGTGGTGGCCCCGCAGAGTGACGCTGTGGCGCTGCAGAGTGACGCTGTGGCGCTGCAGAGTGACGTGGTGGCGCTGAGTGATGCTGTGGTGGCGCTGAGTGATGCTGTGGTGGCGCTGAGTGATGCTGTGGTGGCGCCGAGTGATGCTGTGGTGGCGCCGAGTGATGCTGTGGTGGCGCCGAGTGATGCTGTGGTGGCGCCGAGTGATGCTGTGGTGGCGCCGAGTGATGCTGTGGTGAAGGTAAGTGATGCTGTGATGGCCCTCAGTGATGCTGTGGTGGTGCTGAGTGACGATGTGGTGGTGCTGAGTGACGCTGTGGTGGTGCTGAGTGACGCTGTGGTGGTGCTGAGTGACGCTGTGGTGGTGCTGAGTGGCGCTGTGGTGGTGCTGAGTGACGCTGTGGTGGTGCTGAGTGACGCTGTGGTGGTGCTGAGTGACGCTGTGGTGGCGTTGAGTGAATTTGTGCTGGCCCTGAGTGAATTTGTGCTGGCCCTGAGTGATGCTGTGGTGGCTCTGAGTGTTGCTGTGGTGATGCTGAGTGACGCTGTGGCGGTACTGAGTGACGCTGTGGCGGTACTGAGTGACGCTGTGGCGTTCCTGCGTGACGCTGTGGCGTTCCTGCGTGATGCTGTGGCGTTCCTGCGTGATGCTGTGGCGTTCCTGAGTGATGCGGTGGCGTTCCTGAGTGATGCGGTGGCGTTCCTGAGTGATGCGGTGGCGTTCCTGAGTGATGCGGTGGCGTTCCTGAGTGATGCGGTGGCGTTCCTGAGTGATGCGGTGGCGTTCCTGAGTGATGCGGTGGCGTTCCTGAGTGATGCGGTGGCGTTCCTGAGTGATGCGGTGGCGTTCCTGAGTGATGCTGTGGCGTTCCTGAGTGATGCTGTGGTGGCCCTGAGTGATGCTGTGGCGGCCCTGAGTGATGCTGTGGTGGCCTTGAGTGATGCTGTGGTGGCCCTGAGTGATGCTGTGGTGGCCCTGAGTGATGCTGTGGTGGCCCTGAGTGATGCTGTGGTGGCCCTGAGTGATGCTGTGGTGACCCTGAGTGATGCTGTGGTGACCCTGAGTGATGCTGTGGTGACCCTGAGTGATGCTGTGGTGACCCTGAGTGATGCTGTGGTGACCCTGAGTGATGCTGTGGTGACGCTGTGGCGGCGCTGAGTGACGCTGTGGCGTTCCTGCGTGACGCTGTGGCGTTCCTGCGTGACGCTGTGGCGTTCCTGCGTGACGCTGTGGCGTTCCTGCGTGACGCTGTGGCGTTCCTGAGTGACGCTGTGGCGTTCCTGAGTGACGCTGTGGCGTTCCTGAGTGACGCTGTGGCGTTCCTGAGTGAGGCTGTGGCGTTCCGGAGTGATGCTGTGGCGTTCCGGAGTGATGCTGTGGCGTTCCTGAGTGATGCTGTGGCGTTCCTGAGTGATGCTGTGGCGTTCCTGAGTGATGCTGTGGCGTTCCTGAGTGATGCTGTGGCGTTCCTGAGTGATGATGTGGTGTTCCTGAGTGATGCTGTGGTGTTCCTGAGTGATGCTGTGGTGTTCCTGAGTGATGCTGTGGTGTTCCTGAGTGATGCTGTGGTGGCCCTGAGTGATGCTGTGGTGACCCTGAGTGATGCTGTGGTGACCCTGAGTGATGCTGTGGTGACCCTGAGTGATGCTGTGGTGGTGCCGAGTGATGATGTGGTGGTGCCGAGTGATGATGTGGTGGTGCCGAGTGATGATGTGGTGGTGCCGAGTGATGATGTGGTGGTGCCGAGTGATGATGTGGTGGTGCCGAGTGATGATGTGGTGGTGCCGAGTGATGATGTGGTGGTGCCGAGTGATGATGTGGTGGTGCCGAGTGATGCTGTGGTGGTGCCGACTGATGCTGTGGTGGTGCTGACTGATGCTGTGGTGGTGCTGACTGATGCTGTGGTGGTGCTGACTGATGCTGTGGTGGTGCTGAGCGATGCTGTGCTGGCCCTGAGTGATGCTGTGGTGGTGCTGAGTGACGCTGTGGTGGCGCCGAGTGATATTGTTGTGTCCCTGAGTGATGCTGTGGTGGTGCTGAGTGATGCTGTGGTGGTGCTGAGTGATCCTGTGGTGTTGTTGAGTGATGCAGTGTTGGCCCTGCTGAACTGTGTACTGCTGCACCCGTGAGATAGCGCTTAATGCCACAGCTCTATCCATTCCAAAATGTAGTACATTGACAACTTTAACACTACCAAATGTAATGACTCCATTTATTCTCCTCTCTGGGATGAAGGTGTGGGGGCATTTGACCTTGTTAGGAACTTGTGACCCTACAGGGCACAGAGAGATAGAGGGCGGATGGAAAGGAGGAACGAGAGAAGCTTTAGAGCGGGAGACTTGGGGCAATGAAGAGAGGGAGACCATGAAAAGGGAGCGGGCTAGAGAGATTAATGGAGATGTGGTATACAATGAAACAGAAATCGGGCAAAGGAGGGTCGATAGTGATAAAGATGGAGTCATGGAAAGGGGGAGAAAGCTTTAAAATGGAAGGCAGAAAGAGACATGGTGATAGTGAAGCGAGAGAAGGTGAAGAGAGGAAGAGGGCCCAATATAACTAAGTACAGCGAGGGGGGGGTTAGGCAATTAACGAAAGAGTGAAGAAAGAAAGGAAAAGGGGGTTTGTGAAAGAATGGTTAACGCAGCAAAAGAGGCTTAGGGAGGTCGGGAGCGGGAGGGGTAACGCGGAGAAGGAGGAGATACAGGGAAAGGGGGAGAATGATGGAGGGGGCAAAGAGAGCAATAAAGAAATAAAGGGAGTGGGGGCCAAGACATGCGCTGCTGACGATGCTCGGACTGGCAGCCTCTTTATAGCACCCAGTTCGGGTGGGGGAGGGGGGGGGGCGGCAGGGCTTTCATTTTCAGCATTTCTTGGAGAGTCCTGCCTCAGTGAGGTGGAGTTGATCCTAGTAGTAATGACTGGGGTGTTGGCGCGTAAGTTTAGGAGAAATGACTATTACTGGTAAGTGATGACAACATTCTTTACAGAACACAGGAAGATACTGGTAGGAATATACCTACTTTGTACAACACACGGTTACAGTAACCTGTGCATGACCTCTGGACATTCTGGAGCTTTCTATTAGGGAGAGGCCATTTCAGTCAGTATGAAAAAGAATGGGATAGAAGGGCTGGGGCTAATGAAGCAATATACATGCAAGGAGCAGCCTGCCAAAGGGGCGATGTGCACGTGGCCAGTATATGTATATAAGCTTGGGGCAGAACCAAGTAAAAAAAATATACCGGAGTAAATCTAGAGACCAGCCAGTGAGTGCGAGTACAGAGCGGGCATGCAGTGCGCAACGTCAACGAACCCGCAGTGCTTACCTTGCATCGAGTCTAATGATTTTATGCATTAATAAACGTCGCCATCAGCCTTTGTTTGCCCGCCCGACTGCCCCTCCATAAACTACTGGGGAGGAAGCCCCCCCTCCCTCGCCAGACGCCGTGACAGAATAATAGGAAGTCAGATCAGTTCTCTTGCCGAATAAAACGTAATGAAGTGCCGGTGATCCGGTGACTCCCGCGGGCGGGGTGGGGGGCTGAGGTTCGGTGGGGGGGGGTGTTTGGGAGGCTGCTCAGGCAGTAGAAGAAGGGTCATACGAATTGTGTCTCCTTTGATCAGCCTTCGTTCCCCTGGCACCCCCACAGGGCGAAGCGCGTGTCAGGCGAGGATTCGCGTCGCATGGACAACAGCTGCATTAGCTCGTGGCCGATGCTGTCCCTCGCGCCCTAAGCTATTACTGGTAAGTGATGACAACATTCTTTACAGAACACAGGAAGATACTGGTAGGAATATACCTACTTTGTACAACACACGGGTACAGTAACCTGTGCATGACCTCTGGACATTCTGGAGCCTTCTATTAGGGAGAGGCCATTTCAGTCAGTATGAAAAAGAATGGGATAATAGGGCTGGGGCTAATGAAGCAATATACATGCAAGGAGCAGCCTGCCAAAGGGACGATGTGCACGTGGCCAGTATATGTATATAAGCTTGGGGCAGAACCAAGTAAAAACGAAGAGGGAGGAGGAGGGAGTGCGAGCAGAGGAGCATTCACAGCGATAGAAGACACAAATGAAGCGGACCAGGAGGGAGGGGAAAAGGGAGGGGGTAGTGCAAGCAGAGGAGCCTGATTACAGCAATAAAAACACAGATGGCAGCTGTACACGTGCACGCGCTTGTGAACGCAAGCTGGAGGCCAGCAAAAGCCTCTGGTGGCACTTTTAAAAGCCACTTACTAAATGTCTCGACGAGACAGCGCATGCGCTGTCTCAGGCGAGACCTAAAAAAGACACCTATTACTTTAGAATTATCCTTATTATTACCTTTTCAACCCCATATATATCTTGGGCTTGTGACCTTCTTTCCTTGATTTAACCCAACTAGTGTTTTTTGTCCCTATCCTATTATGTCAGACGCTGAATCCGACGACTCTCAGCTCCAGGCCCCTGCTCCTAATACTAACGAGGAGCTCATTAAGAAAATAATCCAAAAGGAGATGCAATCTTGTATGAGGGAGACTATAAGTAAAATTGTTGCCGGTAAGAGATCCCTTCCCGATCCTAATAACCCCACTGCTCTTCACGAAGGGCACATTCATGAACTTAATAAATGTGGGGGTAAAAGATTAAGAAAAAGCAACAATTTGGAACAAGAGAGCACACTGGGAGGTCCAAGCACCTCGAACATATTGGGAGGTTTACACACCTCACGAACTGAAGGAGGACTAAGCTCCTCAAATACTAAGGGAGGCCTACGCGCCCCAAAAAGACCATGTGTCCACAACTCATTCGGATGCCCTAAGCGGTTCACACTATCCAAGTGCTCTAACTGATACCCTCTTAATTGATGACGAACATGTTACAAATGAATCCTTGGACGAATATATTTTTGACTTAGACCAAATCGATAACGATGACGAATCTGATCTCTCGGAAGAGGAACTTCCCTCCTCCTCAAGAGAGATTATTTTTGATCCCTTGGGCGGGGAAATGTTCTCCCCTGATAATATTCAACACCCTAGGAGTTCCCAATGGTGGCCCCAAAAACATGTCGGCAAGTTTATCAAGAGGTGGATAAAGAACCCCCTTGAGAGAGAGACAAGGAATATCCTGAAGGCAAAATGTCCAAGACCCATGGTTCAAGATAAATTCTGCCTCACCCCTAATTTGGACCCTGAACTTATCAAGTTCTTATTCAAAATGGGCAAGGACCCGAGGAAAGGGATGGAGCGCTCCCTCAAAAACTGTGAAGATCGCATGCTTGACATGCTTGGCCCTTTATCCCGAATGATCGACCTAATCAAGGAGAGCTACATTAACGGATCTTCACCCAATATCGATTTATTAAGAGGATGGAGCCAGAGAACACTAATCCTCCTTGGTAATGCAAATGCTTCAATTAATACAGAGAGAAGGAAAGTTGTTCTAACTAAAAATCGACCCCAAGCTCTGTGACATGGCAGAC
This sequence comes from Calotriton arnoldi, assembly GCA_963921515.1. Taxonomy (NCBI): domain Eukaryota; kingdom Metazoa; phylum Chordata; class Amphibia; order Caudata; family Salamandridae; genus Calotriton; species Calotriton arnoldi. The sequence goes on along the minus strand of CAWUFW010002282.1, from coordinate 1,038,736 downwards.
AAGGAATCATCTTCCAATCCCAAAGGACTCCTCTTTGGGGAGAATATGATCAAGGGATTGGGTAAATAGGTGGCAACCTTCTCGGCTTTGGATAAAGCACAAGCTAACATGCGGAGAGTCTTTAATCCAAGTGTTTTTGCTAGGGCCAGCAGAAGGGGTCGCTCTGCCGGCCGCCCCTACCAAAGACCATTCTTCAGGAAAAGAGATTTCGGTCACCCCTACCAACCAACCCTTCCATCTACCCTCAACGAGGACGATCCTCCCGCTCAAGATGCGCCAGAGGCGTTAACTCCTCCAACACTTCACGTAGGTACCTTTTCTCCTCATCCTTCCTCTTCAACAGGGAAAGTAGGGGGTCGCCTAAAACATTTCCTACACATCTGGAAACAAATTACACACGACCCTTGGGTACTAGAAACTGTTCAGGGTTTCAAAATAGATTTCACGAAAAAACCCAATCAAGGTATAAAACCCAAAGTGATAAATCTGACTCTAGAGCAACAGTCTATTGTGGCAGAGGAAGTAAAGTCTATGTTGATGAAGGGAGCGATTGTAGAAGTCCCTTGGGAACGCAAGAATTTCTTGAGCAATATTTTCCTGGTGGAAAAGAAGGACTAAGGGTGGAGACCTGTAATAAACCTAAGAGAACTGAACAAATCTCTCACCTACAATCATTTCAAGATGGAAGGTATCCATCTCCTCAGGGACATGCTTTTAGAAAAAGACTGGCTAGTGAAACTAGACTTAAAGGAAGCCTACTTTACAATTCCAATGGCAGAAGAATCCCAATCCTTCCTACAAATTGCGTGGAACAACCACCTTTATCAGTTCCAAGCTCTCCCCTTCGGTCTATCATCTGCCCCTTGGTGCTTCACCAAAGTTATGAAGACCATTACCACAGTTCTGAGATAAAGGGGTGTCCGCCCTACAATCTATTTAGACAACATCCTCATCGTGTCTCAAGACCACTCTCAAATTCTGAAAGACGTGACTACTACCGTAGAATTATTAGAGAGTACAGGCTTTATTATAAACAGGGAAAAATCCATCATGACTCCCTCGAGGTCTCTAGAGTTTCTGGGCTTCACGGTAGACACTGTGAAGTCTATTCTGTTACTTCCCCCGAAAAAGATTTCCAAGATTCGGAAAGAAATACGTCATGTTCTGAAACTCAATCTTGTAACCTTAAGGAAACTAGCAAGACTCCTGGGCCTCCTATCATCATCAATCCAAGCTATTTTCCCGGGTCCTTTACACTATCGGTCCCTTCAAAGGCTGAAGGGCAGAGCCCTCCGATCTGGCCTTTGGTATGGAGACAAAATTCACCTAGACACAGAGGCCAAGATATAACTGACTTGGTGTTTAGAAAATCTGGACGCATGGAATGGCAAAGCCATATTTGGGATTTCCCCGGAATTTGTGCTGGAATCAGACGCCATCCTTCATGGCTGGGGTGCTTGCTTTCAGAATCAGAGCACGGGGGGCTTATGGTCCTATTCGGAGAGTTTGCACCACAAACTTTCTGGAGTTAACTGCCGGGCTTTATGCCCTAATGAGTTTCAAACATTCACTCCAGCGGAGGTCAGTCATTCTCAAAATGGACAATCGCCTACATAAATCGCCTACATAAATCGTCGCCTACATAAATCGTCTAGGGGGCACCAGGTCACCAGACCTCTCCAACCTAGCCAAAAAACTATGGATGTTCCGCTTGGAACACAATATTTCCCTAAGAGCAGAATACCTTCCGGGTCAAAACAATGTTTGTGCGGATTGGTATTCAAGGTTCCTCGTAGATCACACCGATTGGAAATTAAACACAAACGCGTTCAAGAGCCTAAACTATCTTTGGGGTCCCTTAGAAGTAGACCTCTTCGCAACCAGACTCACGTTCCAACTTCCCAGATACTTTAGCTGGATGCCAGACCCGGGTGCTCTGGCAGTGAACGCCTTTCTTCAACATTGGAAAGGAATTCGGGGATAGGCTTTTCCCCCCTTTGCAATGATCCAACGCGTCCTTCAGAAGTGGAGGATGGAACAATCTTCAATAGTCCTAATAACACCCTTTTGGCCTTCCCAAGCCTGGTTTCCAACGACCTTGGAATTAGCTTACGAAATACCCTTTCTACTCCCATCTTCACCAGGCCTCCTAAGAGAGATAGACGGTTTGAACCTTCTTGCCTGGAAAGTGTCAGGCGAGCCAATGAAATCTCTGGGATTTCGGCGCAGGCTTCTTCTCTCCTCCAAGAATCATGGGCCCCTGGGACACACTATAGCTACAACGGCATCTGGAAAAAATGGTTTTGTTGGTGCTTTGAAAGGAACCTGGATTCCGTGGAGGCTCCTATTGTGCATGTAGCCAATTTTCTCATTGAACAATTTGAAAGAGGTCTTTCCTATAGGTCTATTAACTGTTATAGATCGGCAATTTATGCAGGTCACTCCCTTTTAAATGGTAGAACTATCGGCTTTCTATAATATGCATAATTATGAAAAGTATCAGGCTTAAAAGACAATCTAAATACGATACTCTATGGGACGTTAAATTATTACTTGACCTATTTTCTAACTGGCCTATTAATAACTTGCTAGATAATAAAAGACTCCCTATTAAGCTAGCTTCTCTTCTATGTCTAATATCCTGCCGTAGAGTTTCGGACGTTAAAGCACTGGAAATATCTAACAGACCTTATGACGCCTTTGGCGTCAGATTTGATATTATCAAGAGAACTTGAACAATGTCTGATATGATTTTTTACCCAAGCTTCGATGCTTGTAAAAAATTGTGTATGGTGGATTGTATGAAGGAATAGGATTCAAAGATGAACCAACATCACACCGCTGGTGTAAACCAACTTCATATTTCCTTTGTTAAACCCTTCAAACCGGTCTTCTTCTTCCATAGCTAGATGGGTTAAACTGGCTATGCAATTGGCAGGCATTGATCTTCAAAGATATCAGGCACATTCTTTAAGAGGCGCTATGGCAAGCCAGTCCTTTTGGAAAGGAGGTAAGTTAGATGACATTCTCAAGGCAGCAGACTGGTCCAGTTCCTATACCTTCGCAAAACATTATTGCAAACCTGTCGAACACATGTCTGACGTAATTTTAGTAGACTACCAACATGCATAATGGTAGCCTCCAGTCTTGTAATGAAATTGCGATTCTCCTATTAACATGACCAGAGAATCTGGATTTCATTAAAGACACGGAGGCTAACATTATCCCAACCCTGCCTACCGGGAGTGGATTTTAACAACTTTAAATTTATTGCATTTGTCTTGTTCTTAGAGTTTTATATTATGTTAATGTTTTTGTTAAGAACTTAACTCAGTTTTCATTGTATTTTGCCTTTATTATGCAATATTATCACCAATTCTCTTTTCCCCTTCACTTAGGGCGTTAAGTTCAACTCCTAATATTTTGTCCTTTTTCAGATAATTCAACTTGATTGGCTCCTCATCAAGATACAGTTCAAACAAGTCTCGTCATCACGCCTTCTTTCTACTTGGAATTCTTCATTGCTTTAAGGAGAAGCCTTCGCCATCACGATTCTATCTCTTGGATTTCGTTACCTTTAGAAGAACTTTATCTTTTTTTCTCATTGCATTTAAAAGAGGCAGATCTGTGTGTTCCTGTTGCCATCGTAACTTATGTACATTCTAGAGCTTTGCTTTGTGATGTAACTTTAAAATGGCTGCTTGAAGTTGCATTAAAAGAATAATACATAATGTTAGCCTCCGTGTCTTTAATGAAATCCAGATTCTCTCGTCATGGTAATAGGAGAATCGCAATTCTCTCCACCTTCCCCTGGGGAGGTTTCGTAACCCCTTTCTTTTGGTCACCCCCAGTGGTTGTTTTTGTCACCCTTGTCTTGACCCAGTGGTCTGCCTTCTTTCCCAATTCTTGGGGAGAAATTAGACCTACGTCTACCAAATGCTGATGTAACTTTTCATTAGTGCAATTACTTAAAATATGTTCTTTCATAAACAGATTGTAAAGTCCATTGAAATCATGCACATTGTGTCCACTTAACCAACCAGCTAGTGTTTTAACTGAGTAGTCTACGAAGTGAATACAGGATTGGTTTTGTGAGCCCCCCGGAATCTAATTCTATATTCCTCAGTTGTGAGTCCAAGTCCCTCAATCAGATTTCTCTTCATGAGGTCATAAGACCCAGCATCTGCCCCAGAAAAGGTCAGGAGTCTGTCTTGGCAGTTACCAGAGAACAGTTCCCAAAGGATTGCCCCCCCCCAGTGTGACTTCTTCACTTTTCTCATTTCACAAGCCCTCTCAAAGGCTGTGAACCATTTTGTGATATCATCACTCTTCATATTTAGGGACAATCCCTTTGGGGATTTTAGGATCATAAGATTGCTCTTTATCCTTATTAAGTAAGTTGGTGCCACCATTGATGGGTGCTAGGCCCATATCTGCTCTCTCCCTCTCTCTCTAGATCCAGTCTTTTGGTCAACCTTGCTAAAAGGCTGTCCTCCTCATTGAGTCTTTCCTCAATGTCCTCAGTAGTGCCTGACCCACCTGTGTGGGATCTAGGTACTGAGAGGTTGATTCTTGGAGTCAGAGCCACAGGGGCCCTTTTCTCCCTAAGAAGTGGGGGAGGTTGATCTACCTGGTCATCCTCTTCCACTCCTTCTCCATCTGACTGGTCATCACCATTTTCAGATGGGTGGTCCATAGCATACCCAGCCAACAGCTCCTGGAGCTTTTGTTTGGTGGGATGGGACCCCATGGCTGTGTTTTTAATTTTACATTGGGACCTTACCTCCTTGAAAGACAAGTGAAGGTAAAGGGTGAGGTCAAGCTCCTCAACCAGGTCCTCTATGGCATTGTGGTTATTTTCACTAACAACTGTGTTCTTGTTTTGAGACATTGTTAAAAAATCTTCCAACTCCTCTAACCCTAGCTACAGTGACTTTTTATGTTTCTAAAATTCTACAGGGACTTAACCAAGGCCCTAGCAAGACTTTTAGTAAATTTGCAAAAATGCCAATTTGAAAAATCAGAATTCTAAAGGCAATTTAAGAGCTCTGTTGTGTGATCAGGTGGTAACCAAGTCGTCCAACTACTGCAAAGTTGTATATCCCACCGCTGATCCACCAATGTAGGAAGTTGGCTCTGTATATACTATACCAAAGTGAGGTATAGTGTGCACAGAGTCCAGTGGAACCCAAAAGGTAGGCAGAGGTAAAGTAGATAGCACCTCACTCTCTATTTGTGGTAGTGCGGTCGAGCAGTAAGGCAGTATCAGAGGACAGTGTTAAGCATTTGTTGTACACAGTCAGAAAATAAATTCACACACTCAAAGACCGAATTTCAGACCAATTGTTTTTGTAAAAAAATATTCTTTTAGTTATTTTATTTCCTAGAGCCAAGTAAGCCTGGCACAGGTAAGTGATAAGTACTTTGCAGTAAATATACAGTTGAAATACAGTATGGATTGTAATGGTATATGCACTTTGTTTTGACTTACAGTATTGTTGCAGAGAAATGCAATGCTTTGTAAATACAGTACATAGACTTGAATGGACTTTCAGTAAAATACCAGCTAAGTTACTTTTTAGATTACTTTTCTTACTCAGTGTAGTATACCTGGATACTACACTAGGACATTTCCTGTAAACAGGTAAGTAAAAGCGTTTGTTAAATAGTACAATTTTAAAGAATTTCTTTAGGCTTTCAAACTCCACACTTAGAAACTTTTCCAAGAAAAACAGTCCATGTTATCCTATGGAGGAAAATAGTGTTATCGTTTTTTGTTTAAGTATTCGGTAGGGGGAGTTGAGGTTCTGGGGGTAGACTCAAGGGTCCCCCAGGGTCAGGGATGCACTCTTGTTACACCCTCAGCGGCACTAGGGCAGCCGGATGCAGAGTGCTGGGGCCCAATGTTATCCAAAGGGGGATAGGGGGCCTCCGGTTGGTGCCTGCTGACGAGCAGGCCACTTGGTTGTGGGAGCAAAGCTCCTGGACTTTTGCTCAGGGCAAATGGGGAAACAAAGTAGCACCTAAGGTGCACCCTCTGCGGCCGGGTGCAGGGTGCTGTTTCGACGTTGGGCGCCCTGTTGTTTGCAATGGGGAACTTCTGGTTTGCAGAGGTACTGCAGGCTTGGGGACGAAGGTCTTCTGGGTGCGACCACCACTTCAAGAGGTAAGTTGGGAAGTTGGGGGTTGGTTAGGGACCATCTGTTTGGCCACCCAAGGCCGTGGGGTGTTGGGTG
>CAWUFW010002282.1:1007500-1027500 GCA_963921515.1 Calotriton arnoldi | reverse complement strand
TTCATTAGAAAATTCTGACATGCAGACTGAAACAATCACTTTCAATACCAGCAGTAGACTTCCAGTTAACTCCTTGGTGAGCAGTAGCTTTACTACAGTGATCTAATGAACAACTAGAGTGCTAACATTCTGAATTTATGGCAAATGTGTGACACATCTGAATGCCTTCTTGATGGAATCAAAGTAAAAACTGAAAGCATTTCCTACTGAGGAGACTGTAGTAAATGAGGAAATTAGGAAACTTCATAACAAATAAGTCTCCCAAGATGGCCACCAGAGAAAAAAGAGCCCAAATGTAGCACAAATATCACCCAGAGGTAGCCCACGTATAGCCCAATGACAGAAGTGTGCAAAACACTTTTTATTTTTGGTTTTTTGCAGTTTTATATAGTGCAGACTGGTCAGGTATTGGAGTGCTTTACATGAGCATTGGTTACATCACACAAGGACAAATTCATGTTGGTTGACCCCTACACTACCCAAACACCACTGCACTACCCTAAACCCTAAAACACTACCCCAGCACGACCCCCTTCACTACCCAAACACAACTGCACTACCCTAAACTCAAAAACACTACCCCCAGCACGACCCCCTATACTACCCAAACACCACTGCACTACCCTAAACCCTAAATCTACCCCCTACACTACACAAATACCACTGCACTACCCTAAACCCTAAAACACTAGAACCCAGCACGACCCCCTACAGTACACAAACACCACTGCACTACCCTAAACCCTAAAACACTACCCCCTACACTACACAAACACCATTGCACTACCCTAAACCCTAAAACACTACCCCCAGCATGACCCCCTACACTACACAAACACCACTGCACTACCCTAAACCCTAAAACACTACCCCATCACGACCCCCTACACTACCCAAACACCACTGCACTACCCTAAACCCTAAAACACTACCCCCAGCACGACTCCCTACACTACACAAACACCACTGGACTACCCTAAACCCTAAAACACTACCCCCAGCACGACTCCCTACACTACCTAAACACCACTGCACTACACTAAACCCTAAATCTACCCCCAGCATGACCTCCCACACTACACAAACACCACTGCACTACCCTAAACCCTAAAACACTACCCCCAGCACGACCCCTACACTACCCAAACACCACTGCACTACCCTAAACCCTAAAACACTAACCCCAGCATGACCCCCTACACTACCCAAACACCACTGCACTACCCTATACCCTAAAACACGACCCCGTACAATACACAAACACAACTGCACTACCCTAAACCCTAAAACACTACCCACAGCATGACCCCTACACTACACAAACACCACTGCACTACCCTAAACCCTAAAACACTACCCCTACACTACACAAACACCACTGCCCTACCCTAAACCCTAAAACACAACCCCCAGCATGACCCCCTACACTACACAAACACCACTGCACTACCCTAAACCCCCTACACTATACAAACACCACTGCATTACTCTAAACCCTAAAACACTACCCCCAGCACGACCCCCTCACAACACAAACACCACTGCACTACCCTAAACCCTAAATCGACCCCCAGCACGACCCCCTACACTACCCAAACACCACTGCCATACCCTAAACCCTAAAACACTACCCCCAGCATGAACCCCTACACTACCCAAACACCACTGCACTACCCTAAACCCTAAAACACTACCCCAGCACTACCCCCTACACTACCCAAACACCACTGCACTAACATAGACCCTAAAACACTACCCCCAGCACAACCCCTACACTACACAAACACCACTGCACTACCCTAAACCCTAAAACACTACCCCCAGCACGACTCCCTACACTACCCAAACACCACTGCACTACCCTAAACCCTAAATCTACCCCCAGCACGACCCCTACACTACCCAAACACCACTGCACTACCCTAAACCCTAAAACACTACCCCCAGCATGACCCCCTACACTACACAAACACCACTGCACTACCCTAAACCCTAAAACACTACCATCAGCATGACCCCCTACACTACTCAAACACCACTGCACTACCCTAAACCCTAAAACACTAACCCAGCACAACCCCCTACACTACTCATACACCACTGCACTACCCTAAAGCCTAAAACACTACCCCCAGCACGACCCCCTACACTACTGCACTACCCTAAACCCTAAAACACTACCCCCAGCACGACCCCCTACACTACCCAAACACCACTGCACTACCCTAAACCCTAAAACACTACCCCCAGCACGACCCCCTACACCACCCAAACACCACTGCACTACCCTAAACCCTAGAAAAGAAACCCCCACCCAATGCCCAATCCCCCTTACCTCTCACTCCTCGTGGTTCCTCTCTCCTCGTGGTTCCTGCTTCACGTCGTCTCTGAGGGGCAGTGCACGTTGTTGTGAGGAAACGGAACAGCCTCTGTTTCCTTACAACAACATGGATCGTCTACATGTTTTTAGAACGCATGGTCATTTACCATACATACCTTTACAACAAAATTTGTTGTAAAGGCATGCGTGGTAAATGACCATGCGTTCTAAAAAATGCGTAGTAATGACTTTGTGATGTACAACGCATGCGTGGTAATGCATGCGTTGTAATGGTATCGCAAATTAAAAAGTCGTTGTAACGGCTGTTTACCGATCGAAGCTGGCCCCTGTTCTTCAGTGAGACGTGTATTTGATTAATTAGGAGGAAGGAATGTGTTTTTTTACCGAAAAGTGCATTCCCGGCTGTTGTATTGTGAAAGTGTCCGCGTGGCCTGGTTTCACTTCCGGTGAGAGAGTGGAAGAGTCTGTTTGGATCTAAAGGAGTTCTGTTGTTGGACGGGGCCGGCGCGACATGTCATCAGAAAACATAGCTAATGGAAAGCGTCCTCCCTGAAGTGTGGAGCAGTGCCATGAGAGGTCAACGAGTGTGCGTCCCACCGCAGTATGACCGTACCGCGTGACCCATGTGCCACCTCCAGGGTACGGGAGGCAGAAGCGGCATCGCAGGTCCTCTTGAAGACCGTTGTAGCACTAATTCTACATTTTGGTACTAGGGCATTTTAACTTCGTTGTTCCTGCCAGATACAAAGAGAAGATCCTGTGTTATTCAGTGCCCTCGTTACCTTTTTTGTGGGTTGTGGTGCTTGTCACTTCGCTACCCCGCCGGTGCACACGACTGGGCACCCCACCTCGTGTGCCATCTGCAGGGCCTCTGCCCTCGGATCACTGGTTTCGGTTTCTGGAGTGGCAACATAAACAGTTGCTCCCAAAGGACTAGCCTGAACACTTAGGTGAATATCCCCTGCACCAGCATTCCACGGAAATTCTTTCCTAGCTCTCCCACGTCAACGAGGACGTCATAATAGCACGGCTCCGCTCGCGACACCGTATGACGTCATCGGAGCCATAAGAGAACCTCGTCGGCATGCTGACGTCAGTTCCACCCATTTTTTCCGTGCCACCGAGGCAAACAGGGGACCGAGACATTTTCACATGTATACATAGTATAATAAATATATATATATTCACTGAAAAAACCATAGGTTTCAGGCACGTTATAGTTAGAAATTAGCATTTAAAAAACCTTAGAAATTCACTGAAAAACCATAGGTTTCAGGCACGTTATAGTTAGAAATTAGCATTTAAAAAACCTTAGAAATTCACTGAAAAAACCATAGGTTTCAGGGGCGTTATAGTTAGTTGGACATTTCACTCGTACAAAACCATAGAAATTCCCCCGTTATAGTTAGTTCAGCTAACTATAACTCGCGCGCCCGCAATGCACTGCTGATGACGTCACATATTACATCACTCATGACATGGTCAGTGACATCACTCATGACATCACTGATGACATCTCAAATGACATCACTGATGACATCACTGATGACATCATCCAGTGAATGTGTGTTTTTCTGAAAATTAAATATGTTTTATATATGTATATCTCAAGGTCGATGGAAGAATAAATGGGTATATAAGTGTCTAAATGGATGATTTTGTTTTGTAAAATTGATTGTATAACTGACTAAGTGTATCTTAGTGAATAAATGGGTTAGTGAGTAATGTTTAAATATGAAAATATCTGTATCAGTCTCTCACTTTGTGTATAAGTGGCTGCATGGGTTGGTGAGTAGCTACATGAGTGTCTATATGGGTTATTAGTTGGTTTTTTGAGTATCAGTATGAGTGTCTGAGTGTCTGTATGGTTCGGTGGGGGTATTACTTAGTGCATAGATGCATGAATGAGTGACTCACTGTTTGTATGTGTTGAAGACAGCATGTGTGCAGGACTGTATAGGTGGATGAGTATGTGTATGGGTGTGTTAGTGAGTGAATGACTGTCTCAATAGTGTCTTTATGAGTAACTACATATGTTTTAAACTAGTATATGTGAGTATTAGTGTATATAAGTGAGTATATGTGAGAGTGAGAGATTGGAAGAGTTCCTGTACAAATAAGTAGGTGTTTCTATAAGTGATTGTTTAAGAGAGTAAGTATGTGTAAGTTTCTGTAGAAGTAAGTGTGGTAGTGTGTGTATAACTGTATATGCAAGTAAATGGATGTTTGATACTTTGTTTGCATGTGTGACTATGTGTGTGAGTAACTCTATGGATGAGTGGCGGTGTGTAACAGGATGTATAGGTGTATGAGTACATAAGATGAGTGAGTACATGTATGAGTGACTGTATAGGGACTGTTGGTGAATGAGTGGATGTGTGTGTAGATCTTGGAATTACTGAATAGGTGTGTTGTAACTGGTATTGGTATGTCCATTGTTTTGAAAATGTTAGTTTGTATTTTTGAGTGTGTGTATCAAAGGTTATATTAGGGTGAGAGGAGGTCTGCCACTCTATCACAAGGATGATGTCATCAGTGATGTCATCAGTGATGTCATTTGAGATGTCATCAGTGATGTCATCAGTGATGTCACTCACCATGTCATGAGTGATGTAATATGTGACGTCATCAGCAGTGCATTGTGGGCGCGCGAAGTTATAGTTAGCTGAACTAACTATAACGGGGAATTTCTATGGTTTTGTACGAGTGAAATGTCCAACTAACTATAACGCCCCTGAAACCTATGGTTTTTTCAGTGAATTTCTAAGGTTTTTTAAATGCTAATTTCTAACTATAACGTGCCTGAAACCTATGGTTTTTTCAGTGAATATATATATATATACATCCAAGATTCTCGCCGCATATACCTCCTTGGTAAGAAGAACGAGTGCGGACCACAATTAAGTGCATAAGTTTGTTTTAATGAGTTTCGTCCGCCATAACTCATTTCAGCCGTTACGGGCCTTGATCACATGACAACACTGTAACTAATGATCGGCTCTTTTAAAGTGACATGTGCTCAACATTTGATTAATGGATGTGGACAACAGACTTTCACTATGCACAAGCAGGTCATTTTGTTTGCATAAATACTCATTTGACTACACCACATTTATGACCCCAAACACTTCCTTTTCATTTATGCTGTATAAATACCATGATTATTCATTAAAATTGCTACATACTTCAGTGCAGTTTCATTACTGTCAATTTTTTTCACATTCCACTAACATTATGTGCAAATTATACTAAGTGAATAAAATTGCTGAGTATTCGCAAACCCTGCCCAGCTAGGATTTGTTCTATGATCAGCTCTTTTAAAGTGACAAGTGCTTAATACCTAATGGATATGATTAACATATTTAGAATGTTTTTGACAGGTCATTGTGCTTGTATAAATACTGTATTATGCATATGGCTTGTAACCCCAACGAGTTATCCAACATTTATAAAATATTAATATAATGGTAATTCGCTAAGATTGTACAGATTACAGTGCAATGCCATTCCTATCACATTTGTTACATATCCCGATCAACCTTATGTGCAAATAACAACAAATGGGCAAACTGGAAAGTGAGAACATAATTGATACCATTATGAGAGACTTGGACTCAGACTCGGACTCAGACGAACTCCAACCAGTTAATTACAGCCTGAACAACGCATTCACACAAACAAACCACCAATGTGGTGGCCCGTCGCCCCATGCAAGAGTCATAATCTCGCGGCCGGAAAAATCTAGCGCTCTGCTAACAAAAATGGAATGCAAGCGTTTGAGGAAATCAAGGAACAACAAACAGATAAGGCAACAAGAATTAGTCCAGACACCCAGAAACCAGCCAAAATAATCACCTCGAATGCCGATCGCCCCATGCGATGAGCACGTGCAATCACATAATTCATCAATAAATCCTCTTACCTCGGCAGATCCCAGAAACAGGGACTTGGGGAACAAGGTTTTTCTCATTAAATTAATTTGCCTCACCCCCTCTACTCACCTTTTAACATCTATACTTCACATACCCTTGCACGCAGAATTGTAATAAAAATAGGAGAGCTGGCCTACATTGTCTAAAATTTAAAGTTTTAAAAATCAATAAAGTATATCTCTTCCTTGGTATTACATAACATTTACAAAAACATATAATGTGCAAATTGGTTATTGAGGACGTATTATCACACAGGCATAATGATAGCTCAGACAGAGTGACAATTGTCTGGGAAGCCCATCATCAACTGGAGCTTATTTACCCTAAATCGTGTTAAAATGAACCTCTGCTGATCATTACAAACCACTGTTAAATATGATTTCAAGCCCTCTTGGGATTAGATTTGTACTAAAAAACTGAGCTAGAAAACAGAAATAAGTGGCTATAATTTGTTGTGTATTTATTTGTGGGGGAACGGTTTGATTTGTCAACACAACAGATCACATGTAAGTATTGCTATGACATGTTGGACACCTACTATCCAAAAAGGAGTCCACATCTTGAAAATGTATGTCTTTATGAAATACTTCAAAACTACAGATCTTCTTGAGCAGCCAATAATTGAAAATGAAGCTGCTATTGCTATGAATGTGTTGGAGGCTCCAATGCATCAAGCAATACAGGAAACTATCAATTTGGAAGAGTTGCACAACTAAATGAAGAGCAAAAAAATATCTATATGGAGGGGAAAGAGAGAGTTCAGCATGGACTCCTCCATGAGAAGAGTGTATATGCACATCATTTAAGCCAATACTGTTGTCGGTTAGTGGTCAGGCTGGCACCGGCAAAAGCTTTTTAATATAAATTCTCACTGAAGAAGACTAGAGTGTAATTTATTGTATGTAGTAACCGCACCCACTGGACTAGCTGCATGCAACATTAAAGGAATTCATTTACAGCGACGTCTCATGCTGCCTGTGGAACATGACAACAAACTGGAGTACCAAAAGTTATCCGGCAAAGCTTGTCATGAAGTCTCAAGAGTTCTGAAGAAGTTAAAACTTTTAAACATTGATGAAGTGATCATGGTCTCAAACTTAATGCTTGCCTTTGTACATTTAAGAATGCAACAGATTCTAAGGACAGACTATGATTAGCTATTTGGAGGGAAACACTTGGGGGCTTATTTACAAGAGGCCTGCGCCAGCTGAGCATCACCTTTTTTGATGCTACAGTGGTGCAGGCCTCTCAATCATACCTATGAGGTGACACAAAGCCACCCTGCATGGCCTCGTAGATATGGAGTAAAGCGCTGCCTTGACTTACTCTGCGTTAAGGAGATGTTCCATGGGCATTGTGGTGGGTGTTCCCACGCATAACCCATGGATTTTGACGCTGCCCCTGATTTACATCACGTAAACGTGGGGCAGCGCCAAAACCCTACGCCTTCCCAGAGCAGGCACAATGAGGAGAAATATTTTAATTTCTCCTTGTTTTTTCCTCTTTCCATGTGTGTTGCATTCTGCAGCACACATAGAACGAGGAAAACGCTTCTCAGGATTGTTTTTGTGCAGGAAGGGGAAAAACAATCCTGCTAACCATGCAGACACCCTTGCACCATGGTGAAAGGGTGCCTGAATTGGCGCAAGGCAGCCAAAACTGTGCCATTGCAGTAGGAAAGGACAGAAATGTGCAGTAGATCATAAACACAGAGCATTCCTGCCCTTTCCTTTTCACACATGGCAGCACAGCAAAGTGCCTTGCTGCGCTGCCCTGCGCCATAAACTTGTAAATGAAGCCCTTGATTGTGTTTGGCGATCTACTACAACTTACACCAGTCAAAGGATAGCCTGTGTTCAAAACACCAATGCACGATGAAACTCGGAATTCGTTGGGAAGTACTGGAAATGTCAATATTTGGTTAAACTTCGAATACAAAGAATTACTTAGGAATATGCGACAAGCATCTGATGTTGAATACGGAAACAGTCTGAAGGATATTAGAGTAGGTGTTCTTTAGAAAGTGGGAAAGCGTCTGCTACAAAGTCGTCTTCTTAAAAAACTATTTCCAACGAACAAGACACAAGCAGAGATAATCTGCACTTTCAAGAAGGAAAACCAATTGTGTGCCTAATGTCTACACTTGCAGAGGGTGCTGCTTTCAACAAAGAATTGCTTCAGTTGGAGAAAGAAGAATTTTTGGAACTGATGCCATAGACAAAATGGAACACCAGGCCGTCACAGTATTGCTAAAGAAAGATTGCAAACAAAATTGAATTCTTTAGAAAAACCTGTTTAAAAACTGCAGGATTGGAGAAATGTTGAAGTGTTTGCAAGAACTGTAGAGTAATTTGCGTTGCAATTTAAATGTTGAGAAAGGATTAGTTAATGGTGCTATGGGTAAAATCATCAATTTCATTAGCTTTCCTTGCAAGAGTGAGATAGAGTTTTAAGCAATTAAATCTGATCAGATTGATAGTATAAAGCAGACTGGATGGGCCACTGTACGTTTTTTGCTCATGAAAGACTTGTATGTGTGACGGAAACAGTTCCAGTTTCTCTGGCATACGCAGTAAGTATTCATAAATCTCAAGGTTTAAGTATAGATTCAGCATTGGTTAGAACATTGTCCGGTTTGTATTTAGTTTCAATTGACGACAGCAAAGTAAGTGCTGATCCGAGTTGCGTTAAAGAGTACAATCGATAAAGAAGTGGTTATGCTCCTCATTTAGGACAGTTTCCCATTTATGAAAAATGCACCATCAGTCCAAAACTAAAACTAACACGGGACTGTAGTGATGTTGAAAAGATGAAAAAGGAGAACAAAGAAGCTGATAAGAACAAAAAAATTGACAATGAGGGAGATATTGTAGGTTACCAGTTGTCAAACCCCTCTGTGGCCATATTACCAGAGAGCCCCGGGGTGCAATGGGCATTTGCGCCTGCTTTGCATGCCCCTCGGGGCACTTTGGCATTACCGAAGGGGCCGCTGACGCTTATGCGTACCCTTCCGTAATAGCAATAGCGCTGGCACACATAAAGCGCCAGCTCTATTATCAGAGGGCGTTCCCTGATTTGAATGGGGTTTGGCCCCATGCAAATGAGGGAATTCCTTTGTCTCTGCACCCGTGCCGTATTACAGAGGCAAAGAAGCTGTCAGGAGGTGCAGTAACAGTGCGCCACACTGTCATTGTACCTCCTGCTGGCCGCCCTCTGGAGGGGGAAGGGAGTCCCATGGACCACCCAGATATTCCCTTGCAGGCAGGTGCAGTCACTCACTGCACCCACCTGCCAGGGGATCTGTAATCCCCTTCAGTGCAGGCGGGTTGCCGCCTGTACTGTGAAACACGGAGCGGCCTCAAAGCAGCTGCTCCGTTTTTTTCCCTGAATTTGCTGCCCCCAGGGCAGTGCATTCACTATAATGCCATGCATTTTCCTGCATAGCGCTGGGCGCACCTTTTGAAAGGTGTGCCCAGCGCTAACCAAGAAAATGTGCTGCATAGGTAATACGGCCCTTAGTATCAATTGCTAGGCAAATGTTGTTCTGAACACACTCTTTCGGTGATCTCATCTTGTAAATGCAATTGACCAGAACCACAGAAGGGATTGTGTTCTGCAGTGTGTGCTTTGGTGCAACGTTTACGTACTGATAAGATTACAACACATTCTGCTTCATACATTCAAGACCTTGTAGATATCTGCAGTGGATCTGTGCACTTTACTCCAAGCACTTCACAGGATGCGCAGGAGTTTTTAATGGTGATCTTTAGAGTTTTAGAAGAAGAAGAAATACAAATTGATGAGTTACTTGGACTTACTTACTCATGGAACCATGAGTGTGAATATTACTCATTTACATCAAGTACAGAAATAGATTCAGAGTGATTTCTTTATTTAACTCTACTGGTTTGCAAAACTGTGCCTTTTGACCGATTATTCAAACAAGCTGCACAAACTAATACCTGCCCAAATTGTCGATCAGATCATATGTCAACAGTTTGTCTACGAAGAATTGTGAAGTATCTCATTTTAATGCTACAACAATGCAGAGCATATGGAAGTAAATTGGAAACAGAAATTACAAACTTCAAAGCAGGACAAATATCTATTTCTGGGAAAAACATATACTACCATGGCTATTATATTTAATGAAGGGCTTACTGTCACATCTGGTCACTACGCTGTCTATGTAAAAAGTAATAGTGGATAGACAGAATGTAATGATAGCAACCTCAAATTTAAACAAAGACTGCCTTATAAGCTACCAAATTCTTACCTTTTGTTTCTCCAGCTGAAGTTCTAAACAGGGTTACAGTTGTGAAAGTGGCATAGTGTATTTGTTCTACATCCATTCTCCGTATTTATGATAACATTCGGCCTACCGGGGGTGATATCTTTAGAAGGCTTACCATATGCTGGTGTACCTTATATATCTAGTAGCAATTCTGATAATAAGAGATTTTCAGCATAACATTTCTCAAATTTGAAGTGCAATTATAGGTAACATAATTGATTAAGAAAATTGTAGTTAGTGCAATGCACAGTGTTGCTTAACTACAACATAGTGTGCAATATTTTTTCAACAATCTATATGAGTTTTTTCCTTCACTGTTCAATGTTGATTCTTTCAGCAGTACATAATTTATCGTGTATAAGTATAGAAACTGAGAACAACAAAAAAGGGAAAATGAAATGCTTATTCATATTATAACATTCCTTTGCAGCATGCCAAATGCCTAGTGTAAGTTAACTTTGTAATTCTATAAATTGTAATACTAATTAATATTTGTGTTGTTTTAATTTTTATACAGATCAATGGCACCGTCTATTGGAGTAATGTATTTTACGAATTAGTTCTTGTAGCGTTGTTCCATAACTTTACATTTTTAGGGTACACACCCAAGAACACACTGATACAGCTACTGACACTCCCAGGCACACACCAGTACAGCCACTCACACACCCAGCTACACACAGATACAACACTGACACATCCAGGCACACATCGATACAACTACTGACACACTCAACTACACACTGATACAGGCACTGACACATCGAGTCAAACACTGATACAGCTACTTACAAACTCAGGCACACACTGGCACAGACACTGACAAACCCAGGCACACAATGATGCAGCTACTGATACATCCAGGCACACACTGTTACAGCCACTGACAAACCCTGGTACACACTGATACAGCCACTGACACACCTAGGCACACACTGATATAGACACTGACACATCCACCCAAACTCTGATACAGCCACTAACACCCCCCAATCCCACACTAATATGGACACTGACAAACCCAAACACATACTGATACAAACACTGACATACCCAGGCACACACTGATACAGACACTGACACACCCATGCAAACACTGATACACATACTCACATTCCCAGGCAACAACTGATATACCCACTAAGACACCCAGTTACATACCTATACAGCCACTGACACACCCAGGCACACACCGATATAGACACTAACATACCCAGGCACACACCGATACAGACTCTACCACATCCAAATAGACATCGATGCACACACCCAGACACACACTGATAGGAACACTGACACACCAAGCCAAACAGTAATATGGTCACTGACACACCCATTAACTCACTCATACAGCCACTTACACACCTACTCACTCATAGTCATTACCACATACACCTACTCACCCATACAGACACTCACCCATACAGCTACTTACACAGCCAGACATTCACCTATACAGCAACTCACACAGCCACTGACTCACCCATACAGTCACTCAGATAGCCACTCATCACTCATACAGCCCACTCCCACACCTACTCTCCTATAGTTACTTATGGAGCTATTCAGTCACCTATACAGCCACTGACATACCCACTTACACCCATGCAACCACTCACACACCCAATCAGTCTCCTTAACAGCCACCCACACATAGACTCACTCACCAATAAAGCTAGACACCCACTCACTCACTCACCTATACAGCCACTGACAGAGCCACTCACAGACTCATACAAGCACTCAGACACCCACTTAGTCAGCCACTCACTCACACACCCAGCCACATAGCCATACAGCCACCAACACACCCACTCACAGACACATACAGCCACTCACAGACACTCACACTCCCATATAGCCACACATACACGCATACAGCCACTTACTCATACAGCCACTAACACACCCACTCACACACTCATACAGCCACTCACACACTTACTCACACATCCATACAGACACTCACATACCAACACAACTACTCAACCAGCCATACAGCTACTCATACAGCCACTCACACACTCGCTTATACACCCATATGGCAACTCACTCACACATATAGCTGCTCACACATCCAAACACACACTCACATACCCATTCACAGATCCACATAACCTCTCACACATTCATACACCCACTGACACACCCATTCACACACCCACGCAACCACTCACATACCCATTCACATACCAATACAGCCACTCACACACCCACAAAACCACTCACACACTAATACAGCCACTTACACAGCCACTCACACACAGCCACTCACACACCCACTCACATAATCATATAGCCACTCACACACCCACTCACAGAACCATAAGGCCACCCACTCACTCACCCATAAAACCACTCACACATCCACCCACTCAATTATAAAGCCACTTAAACAGCCTCTCACAGACTTATACAACCACTCAGTCACCCAGGCACCCACTGTCATACCCACACACCAATACAGCCACTCACAGAGGAACTCACTCACTCATACACTCACTGACACACCCAGATACATACAGTTTCTCTTTTTTCAAGCCAGGAAAGGTAATTCTAACAAGAAACTTTTTTTCACTTTTCTGAACTTTTTTGTTTGTGTTTAACATTTTAGTTTGTTGGGTGTTTTATTTCCTGTAAAATGGCAACTGGGAAAGATGACGTTTTAAAACAAAATGCTCAAAATGAGTGTCATTATAAAAAAATTAACACTTGTGATTTTTGGCTGCTTCTAGAACAGCAACAACAGACTGCTCACCAACAGTCAAAACCTTTATGCAAACAGTGCAAAACAGGCCAATCTTTTCAAGTTCAGGGGCACTTTCTGGGAGATGTTTTTGTACCTCTGCTGGAAGAGTTTCACCAAGTGCAATTGGTGTCACAGATGAAGTGGAAGTTTGCGATACACAACGCTGACTCTCCACCCTTGCAAGGTGCACTGGGTATAGGGTTTTCAAATGCTTAAGCATGCCAGTTGTCCCATGCAAATATTTTTTGAGGTTCCTCTGGACAGCACCTTATCACAGAGGTTACATTTCACATTTTTAGCATCTACTTTCCTCTCTCCAGAGGGGATACTAAAAAAACTAAAGCGATGCAGTACTTTCTTGCAGGGTGTTCATCCTCCGAAGAGCTGCTATCTCTCTCCCTGGTGTTCCTCTGCATTTCTGCAAGATGCCATTTTAATAGAAAAAGGTAATTCTACCAGCAAAAAAAAACTTAAAACAATAAAGGACAGAAACAGCCCTGCCATGTCCATAGCTGTCAAGCTTTCATCAGGCTTATGTGCGACATGCCAATGTTTCAGGGTTCTCATGTGTGACATTTAATGTTTATGAGTCACATTTCAGTCCTGTCCGTGAAATGAGGCACATTACAAAAATGACCCAATTCTGTAATGAGTTATGATCTAGGACAAGGCCGTAGCTGCCATTGGTGCAGCAGCTGTAGTGGTACTGTGTCCTACTGATCCCTAATTATTACAGAATTTTACTACGTAATTAGCAGCAGAGGGGAGGGGCTTTTTCTTGCTTGGACCAGGGCCCATGGAACCCTGGCTACGGCACTGATCTAGGAGTGTGGAAGCAGCTGTAAAGCTCTTCAAGTGCTTATTTAATGTCAGAAACCTACATGCCTTTATTAAGATAACTGCCCGAAAACATTAGTGGGTGCTCTGAAAGACGGAATGCAGTGTTGGCCACAGCAAAGGGAGGAATGCAACACACAATAACTGAACAGATTGGGAGGTACACTGCAGACGGAGTGCTGCTTAGCATACTGGAGCAGATGAAGCACCACAATTTAAATCAGAGGGAAGTTTGTGCAACAGTACAGAGTACATTTCTTATCCTCACACAGTGTCCAGTGCCATGCACAAGCTCATTCAACACGAGAGCAGAGGAGGAGATGAAGTGAAGGTGAAGGTGAAATTAAAAGGATACCTGGCTCGAGATTCTGTATGTTGGAGGGCTTCGGAGCAATATTTTGATAAAAAGGGAAAATCTGCCTCATTTTCAACATGTCAAGAGGAAAAATACACATATTTTTGTAAGATTGCCAGTGTCTCAGCTCTGACTTACTAAGATGTATATGCTGCATGCTCTGACAGTTTGACGCAGTCTCTTGCTGACTCACACACACTAAAACCTACTGTTTATTTAAAGTCCACATCCTGCTGCCACATGTTCATGCTGAGGTGGTGTGCAGCTGCAGAACTGTAAACTTTAAAATATGGCTCTCTCACAAAGGCTGCCTGCCTGATGTCTCTTTAGTTTACTCATACACCCAGTCACACACGAATACAACCACTCATACACACATTCATACATCCACACAACCATTCTTACACCCACTCACACCACTCACACACCCACAAAACCACTCACACACCCACTACATATACAACCGAATATGCCACGTTACAACGCATGCGATACATCGCATGCCATTACAATGCGGTTGTTACAACGACAGTGTTGTTACATCGCATACCATTACAACGCAAGTCATTACAACAACTTGCTGTAGGGGGCGCTGGATGTTGGAATAGTACAATTTACTATTCCAACTCCAGTCTGTGCAACAATAGGGAAGGTGTTGGATTTTAAATCCAACACCTTCTGCCCCCTACAGCAAGTCGTTGTAACTACATGCGTTGTAATGGTTTATGATGTAACAACGCAATCGTTGTAATGACCGCGTTGTAATGGCATGCGATGTATCGCATGCAATGTAAATGATGTTTCCCAATACAACCACTCACACACCCACAGACACATACTCACACACCCATATAACCACTCATACACCCATACATCAACTCACACACCCATACAACCACTCACACACCCACTTATAGACCCATAAAACAACTTACGTAGCGACTGAAACACAAAAAACACTAATAAACCCATTCACAGACCCATACAGCCACTCACATACCCACTGACGGACCAACAAAACTACTCACATACCCACTCCTCAGTGATGTAATTTGAGATGTCATCAGTGATGTCACTAACCATGTCATGAGTGATGGAATATGAGTTCATAAGCAGTGCATTGAGGGGGCATAATTTATAGTTAGCTCAGGTAACTATAACTGCTGAATTTCTATGGTTATGTGCGTGTGCAATCTGAGCCTAACTATAACGTCCCTGTAACCTTTGTTTTTTTTAGTGAACTTCTAAGGCTTTTTAAATTTTATTTCATAACTATAATGTCCCCGTAACCTTTGTTCTTTCAGTGAATTTCTAGGAGTGTTTAATGTTATTTCCTAAATATAACGACCTTGAAACCTTTGTTTTTTTGTGGAAAAAAAAATAATAATAATAATATTATATATATATATATATATATATATATATTTTCACAAAATGTCCCAGTAGACGCCCCAATCGGCGAGAACAAAGAAGGCGGCACACCAGGAGCAGGCACAATAATTTATTGTGCCTTCACCTGGTGTGCCGCCTTCTTGTTCTCGCCGATTGGGCATCTACTGGGACATTTGTGAAAATTTGAAGTGGCCGCTGCTGCCAGGCACCGAAGGCAGGGAACCGCTAACTCAGCATTGGGTGGAATATATATATATATATATATATATATATATATATATATATATATATATATATATATATATATATATTGTTTTCCAATCGCTCTGCAGCAAGGACGCACTCCTGAACAGATGGTTTCAAAAGACCTTTATTTCCTCAACCGGCAAATGCATTCCAAGCAACTCCATTGCCTGACGCGTTTCGAAGCATTTCAGCTCCTTTTTCGAAGGCAGTGCTGGAAAATTCACAGTGTTGCTGACGTGATTCTTTTCAATTTTTTAAATGTCATGCCTCCTCACTGATTGGTCTATAGTAGCATCCTGTAGTAGGTAAGTTATCAGTGCATTGTGGGCTATGTAGTGCACGACAGTTTTGCATTATTCCTCTTAGTGAGTTCCGTGAATATTCTCATTATTTATGCAATTATTTAGCCCTCAGTGGGCCTCGGGACAGCACTCCGGTTGTTTGTAATGGAATCTGTTCTTGCCTGCGAGATGCTGCAATGTTCCCATCTCCTCTGGCCCCTTCACATCAGGGTGGTGCAGCCCTTCACGGCCGAAGCCACCGTGTTTATTTTGTTTTCCAATCGCTCTGCAGCAAGGACGCACTCCTGAACAGATGGTTTCAAAAGACCAGGGGGGGCATAATTTATAGTTAGCTCAGGTAACTATAACTGCTGAATTTCTATGGTTATGTGCGTGTGCAATCTGAGCCTAACTATAACGTCCCTGTAACCTTTGTTTTTTTAGTGAACTTCTAAGGCTTTTTAAATTTTATTTCATAACTATAATGTCCCCGTAACCTTTGTTCTTTCAGTGAATTTCTAGGAGTGTTTAATGTTATTTCCTAAATATAACGACCTTGAAACCTTTGTTTTTTAGTGGAAAAAAATAATAATAATAATATTATATATATATATATATATATATATATATATATTTTCACAAAATGTCCCAGTAGACGCCCCAATCGGCGAGAACAAGAAGGCGGCACACCAGGAGCAGGCACAATAATTTATTGTGCCTTCTCCTGGTGTGCCGCCTTCTTTGTTCTCGCCGATTGGGGCATCTACTGGGACATTTTGTGAAAATTTGAAGTGGCCGCTGCTGCCAGGCACCGAAGGCAGGGAACCGCTAACTCAGCATTGGGTGGAATATATATATATATATATATATATATATATATATATATATATATATATATATATATATATATATATATATATATATATATGAAGACCAAGCCCCACTCACTGTTAAGGTTGAGATGAAATGGATGTATTCAGAGTGCTTGTCCCAGCACAAGGTTCTTTAGTTAAAGTAACATATTGGCAGACGCGTTTCAGCAGGTTAGCTTTTATATATATATATATATATATATATCGAACACTCCGCTTTCAAACAGTTCCTCAAACCGGCAAAGACGGACACAGACCACCATTAATCGTCATGTGATCATGTGAGCAAGGCCTGCAAAGGCCAAAACACGTCATGGCGGAGCAATGAGCAAATAAAAGCATATATGCACCAGCAAAAGTGGATTCGGTTCCTGTTCTTTCCATCAAATTCTAGGGGAAGCAAAAGAAAAAGGTATTTATTTCATATATATATATATATATATATATATATATATATATATATATATATCTCACGCATATATATATATATATATACACACACTGAAAAAACCATAGGTTTCAGGGTCGTTATAGTTAAAAATTAGCATTTAAAAAACCTTTGAAATTCACTGAAAAAACCATAGATTTCAGGGTCGTTATAGTTAGAAATTAGCATTTAAAAAACCTTTGAAATTCACTGAAAAAACTATAGGTTTCAGGGACGTTATAGTTAGTTGGACATTTCACTCGTACAAAACCAGAGAAATTCGGCCATAATAGTTAGTTGAGCTAACTATAACTTGTGCCCCCGCAATGCACTGCTGATCACGTCACATATCACTCATGACATGGTCAGTGACATCACTGATGACATCTCAAATGACATCACTGATGACATCATCCAGTGACTGTGTGTTTCTGTAAAGTTTAAATATGATATATATATATATATATATATATATATATATATATATATATATATGTAAGTTGCTCGTTTGTATAGCAAATCCGTAGGAATATAAACGAGAGTAGACCCGGATTTTGTGTAATTTTAGTTTATTACACCGAAGAACTAGTCCGCCATGACGCGTTTCGGCAGATCCCTGCCTTGATCACATGACAGCGCTACTGCTTGTGGGATACCAATTTAAAGTGACAGTGTGCACTGGTCACGACAATAGACATAGAAAAGACATTTATGTTACATTGTTTGTATCCTTGTTAACAATATATGCGTAAATGCATTTGAGCAAATCAACCTAATATGTGTTGTTTTACCCTCATAATTATTTTATAAAAATACAATAAATTCTTAAAATAACCATGATATTTTCAACAATGATTGCATGAATGCTTTAGGATACAATAAATGTATTTCTTGTCATCTAGACCATATACAAACCAATAACAATACTAAAAAGTGCTACCAATAGTGTTAAAATGATATATTTACATGTGCAAAAATACTAAAAATTCATAATTAACCTAACAAGGCTTATCTTATTTTGACTTAATGTCATTTCTTGTAGTTGATAATCCTTGAAAAAAGTGCAAGTGTGCAAGTGCAAATGTCGCAAAATATCTTATCTCAATCTGATTAACCAGTGATTGATTCCCACGATTGTAAAATATATAAATATACACATAAATATAAATATCAATAGAATACATAAATATACATATATATATAAATATAAATATCAATAAATACATAAATATACACATCCAATACTACAATTCAATCACCACTAACAGAATAATAAAGCCTCTAAAAAGATCTAAAAAGATTTCAACTTGTGTATATCTACTTGCATCATTCGACTCCATGTTTTATACTTTGATGAGACTGGCTAAATGACCTCCTACATTAGTTCATCTATTCCTACAAATCCCATACGGTCCACATAAGATTAGATAAAGATTTCTGATTGGTACACCTCAAATAGTAATTTCATATTTAAATATTTTCCATTCTTATACAAGTGGGAATTTTTGGGGAGTATATAGAATTCAATGTATCTTATACCTTCCGATTCAACTCCATAATTTTACCAGGAGTTGAATTCTTTATATTAAAAACATATTATAAATAAGTATACAGATCCTCACTCATATTTAGGCCTCCTGGTTGTTTTGTATCTAATTCCAGGATATAACGTGTTTCAAGCCTTCTCAATTTTGACTCCCGATCACCACCTTTCCTTTGTGGGGGAACAGCATCTATGACAAAATATTTTAAATGATTTAAATCACTATTGTGTTCTTCATGAAAATGCCTCGCTACAGGGTAGCTTTGATCTTTGTTCTTGATCGCCCTTATGTGTTGTAGAATTCTTTTGTGGACAGCCAGTTTTGTGCTGCCCACATAATTTAACTTACAAGTACATTCTAACACATATACGGCATGATCCGTTCGACATGTTAAATGTTGGTTTATTGTTTGTACCTGATCACTAAAGGCAGTAAGATAAGTGGTTCTATTTGAGCCATGTTGACAGGCTTTGCAGTTGGCACATCTATAAAAGCCCTTCCTTGCTGTAAGCCAACTACTTTGGTCCTGAATTTCTGGACTGCTTTTTACTAACTCATTGGCCATTGATACAGTTTTTCTAAATGTTATGGCCGGATATTTTGGAAGTAGTCCTCCAATTGCGGGGTCATCCAGGACAATAGGCCAATTTTGTCTTATGATACCCCGCAATTGCTGTTCCTGTTTGGAATATGTTGTGATAAGTCTGATTGGCTCTCCCAATTCTGCCTT